>CM042671.1:13814859-13861780 GCA_023638005.1 Forsythia suspensa | reverse complement strand
AAAGGCAACGTTCAAATATACGTTGCTAAAACTAAATAACAATGTACAATGAACGTTGCTAAAAACTAAATGACAACGCGCGCATTTTTTTAACAACGTGCAATGCCTGCTGCCGTGAATGGATACTTTTCGGCAACATCAAAGACGCAACGTCGCGGGCGAACGTTGCGAAAAACCCTTTTGCAACGTATTCTCGCCTGCTTGAAAAGACTCTTTTTCTTGTAGTGTCTCTCTTTAATTACTGCCTTTAAATAAGGTATTTTCTCTAAATCCTCCTCTGCTACCTCTATTTTGCTTGCAACTACTTGTCTCACCTCGTTCTACAGTTTCTTCATGATTTTTGGGTGCTTTAATACCTCAGCCACTGTCCACTCTAGAGAAGTATATGTTGTATCTGTCCCAGCACCAAACATATCCTATTATAAACAAGGAATGGTTAGTTCATTGAATGAGGTGAAATCAGATAATAACGTAAAATAACTTGCAATATGTTCAACAAAATGAATGGTTTTCCCTTTGTTGAACCACCTGCTACGTACGCTTAACTTGTTCGAAAGAGAAGTCATTTATTTAAATTTAAATTTAGTCTTCAACGAATTTTAACACACAAGCATATGCAAATATAAAACGGAAGAGAAGGAGAGATTCTTACAAAAATGACACCCTTGATGGCCTCATCATCTAGAGCGAAACTGGACTTGTTTTCTCTTTGAATTTCGAGCAATAAGTCCACAAGATCTGAATCATTGCTGCTGTCATCACGATCTGTCTTTCCTCGCATTCTATTTCTATGATCTTCAACTACGCCCGACAAAAACTCATCAAACGATTTAGCCACTTTATCGACACTGGCATCCAAACCATTAACTTTATTCATCCACTTAAGCCATGCAATGAAATCGCCTGCATTAAAAGTGCCTGAGAGCTCCATAATTTCCTTCAACATCAACTCAAATTTGGTGCTTCCTTCTGCTTCATCACTATATTTCCTCCCCAGGGCCACTCTACATATAGTATCATTAGTAAGTGACACCAATAAATCGCTCAAGTTTGTCACAGATGTGGAAGAAGAAGATGACTGTCTAATTTTCTTGATCAAAAGATCCGTTTCTTCTTCTCTTATATAACAAAAGATTGAACCCTCTTGTTACTCAAAAGATGAAGAACACATATACTTCTCACCTGCCTCCAGTGCTCGCCATAAGGTGCAAAAGCTATGTCCTTAGAGCCATAAATGATTTTATCAGGAATGCTCACTTTCGGCCTGTTTGAGAAAAAATAAGGTCCTGAGTTTTCATAATTTCGCGAGCTGTGTCAGCAGACGAGACAACAACTGCTTGCACACTCCCCAGATGAAGCATCATGAGTTGACCATAGCGTTTGGATAGTGCTTGCAGCGCACGGTGGGGGTATAAGCCGAGTTGGTGAAGATTGCCAATCATGGGAAGCTTTGGTGGAGATGGGGGTAACCTTTTCCCGGCTGTTGAAGCTGGATTAAAGAACCATTTGAATAGGAAAATGATGAACAAACTGAAGGAAACAAGAGGAACTACGAAATTTGAAAAAGAACTCATTTTCACGAGCTTCAATATGTTAACTGCTATAGAATGTAAATTATCTTGAAGAAACTCAATTTCACAATTTGCAATCGAATCATAATTCTCCATGGCTCCACTAGAAAATGAAGGAATTGCCACCGTACCAAGTTTCGAATGAGATATAACACTGATAAAAAATGTCTTTGTTGCAATGTTTAGAACAATTATTTCACTAACAGGACTCATATCTTGATTTCATTGTCAATTATGTCTTCAACAGCCACCAAATCAGTTAACAAACCTATTGATTCTTGAACATAAGCATAACTCATACATTAAAACAGTGGATCTTGACTCAAATAATGCCCATTTTGAAACATTATATTTGTAAAATAAAACTATTAGTTTGTGTGGCTTATTAGTATATGTGTGGAGTCCTTTGACCATACTATTGTCTGTAGGTTGCGATTCGAGTTTAGAGTCATCGTGGTTTGTCTAATTTTACGCGATGATATTATCAAAATTTGTTAAAATTTTACAAAAATCATTGTCACACAACCCTAAGGGAAATGGGATATTTTATCACATAATACAAAATGTTTGAGCATTACATATCGATACTCTTTTAGCAAAGAGTACAATTTGAGGTGCATTCTTATATAATGAATGCACTTTTCTCATAGATAAGACTGAAAATACAAATACATTTAAATTTAACTGCAAAGATTTTGACATTTTATTACAAACGCGATAAGAATATATTAGACTTGTTATTGCAAACACGGTCGAGAGAATTTAGGGAGAATCATGTGTGATGATACACTCAACTCGATCTAGCAAGAAGGAGTGGCGACGACAAGTAGTGGATTCTTTTTATGGACAGTGCTTCCAAAGTCTTCAGCCAAGTCCCATTCTTTCACTCCAATTGGCAATGCAAAATCAAAGTTAAAATTAATTTTGCTAATGCTAACTCATTAACAACCATGGCAAATGTAATACCGTGACAGCCTCTCGACCAAAGACCAAATGGAATGTACTCAAAATTAAACCCTCAAAGTCTAATGCCGTGTTCTTCAAAAACCTTTCTCGGATTAAATTCTTGGGATTTTCCCAATTCATTGGGTCTAATGCGATTGCCCAAGCATTGATGAACACTTGTGTTCCAGCTGCAATGTGGTACCCCATTATTTTAGTGTCTTGGGTCGATTGATGTGGAATCAACAATGGAATTGGAGGGTGTAGTCTAAGGCTCTCTTTTAGCACTGCCTTTAAATAAGGCATTTTCTCTAGATCCTCCTCTGCTACTTGTTTTTGCTTCCAACTACTTGTTTCACCTCGTTTTGCAATTTCTTCATGATTTCTGGGTGCCTTAAAACCTCGGTCATTGTCCACTCTAGAGAAGTATATGTTGTATCAGTTCCAGCACCAAACATATCCTATTGTAAACAAGGAACAATTAGTTTATTGAATGAGGTGAAATTTTACACTATTGTCGTAAAATAGCTTGCAATATCTTCAGCGAAATAAATGGTTTTCCTTTGTTGTACCACCTCCTACATAAGTTCTTCAAAGAGAATTCATTTATTTATTTAAATTTAGTATTGAACGAACTTTAATATAACACAAATGAGTTTGCGAATATAAAGCGGAAGAGATGGAGAAATTCTTACAAAATGACAGCCTTGATGGTCTCATCATCAAGAATGAAACTAGACTTGTTTTCTCTTTGAATTTCGAGCAACAAGTCTACAAGATCTGCATGATTGCTGCTGTCATCAAGATCTGTCTTTCCTTGGTTTCTATTTCTATGATCTTCAACTACACCCGACAAGAACTCATCAAACGATTTAATCACTTTATCGGCCCTGGCATCGAAACCATTTACTTTACTAATCCACTTAAGCCATGGAATGAAGTCGCCTGCATTAAAAACGCCTGAGAGCTCCATAATTTCCTTCAACATTAACTCAAATTTAGTGCTTCCTTGTGCTTCACCATCACTATATTTCCTCCCCAGGGCCACTCTACTTATAGTATCATTAGTAAGTGACACCAATAAATTGCTCAAGTTTGTCACAGATGTGGAAGAAGAAGATGACTGTCTAATTTTCTGGATCAAAAGATCCGTTTCTTCCTCTCTTATATAACGAAAAGATTGAACCCTCTTGTTACTCAAAAGATGAAGCACACATATACTTCTCACCTGCCTCCAGTGCTCGCCATAAGGCGCAAAAGCTATGTCCTTGGAGCCATAAACAAGTTTATCAGGAATGGTTACTTTTGGCCTGTTTGAAAAAATGAGGTCGTTAGTTTTCATGATCTCCAGAGCTGCGTCAGCAGATGAGACGACAAGTGTTGGTACACTCCCCAGATGAAGCATCATGAGTGGACCATAGCGTTTGGATAGTGCTTGCAGCGCACGATGGGGGTATAAGCTGAGTTGGTGAAGATTACCAATCACGGGAAGCTTTGGTGGAGATGGGGGTAACCTTTTCCCTGCTGTTGAAGCCGGATTAAAGTACCATTTGAAAAGGAAAATGACGAACAAACTGAAGGACACAAGAGGAACTACGAAATTTGAAAAAGAAGTCATTTTCTTATGAGATTTCTCAGACAGAGGAAATTAAGTTGCATGATAATTAAGCTTCTTGTGTTCTACTATTTATAATGTGTTTCTCTTCTCCTTGAACGCTATACAATTTTGAATCTTGAAAACGAGGGTCATCAACCGTGTTGTTGGAAAAATGTGGTTCATCAGCCCGCCAAATATGAGCTGCTTCATTTTATTACAGACTTTGAATTACCAATGCAGTCTTATGTTGAATTCAGGCATATAATAACCTGTAAATATGAATTTTAATGCTTATTTAATGAAATTGAGTAATGCTAACAGTAAATGGAATTTTGACTTGAGGGTTTGAGAGAAAAATATTCGGTTTTGGTAAAGTTTTCTCGAGTTTATAAGATGGTCAAACTTTATCTTTATCCACACATTTTGGTTAGGACACACAACTTTTATTCATTTTTTATTCGCATATTTCATAAGATCCACAACTTATAATTTACAAAAAATCTTACCAAACATATGTGTAATCTCCTTCTCTAATAGTTAATTTTTGAAGTAAACTTAAAATATTAGAGAATAATCAACTTAAAAAACTTGGGGAATGTAAAATTTTTTAGGAGCTATAGACTTCACGGATAAAGTTCTAACCAACTAGATGTTAAAAAATAGACCAATAATGTGGATTTTTCTCGAATGGAAAATTGAAATGACCGAGAAGGTGTATGGAGAGAATTCTATCTAACTATTCAATAAAAAATAGACAATGTGATTTTTTAATCGATGGAAAGTTTAAAATGATCCAGAAGGTGGAAATCAATGACTCAATTTCCCTCATTCAGTGTGCCTATGAATAACACTACAAATATTAGTTAGTTTTTATGACTATCTAAACCTAACTAATGCTTAATCTTTCAAATAAATCCACAACAGCTTAGGTGTCATAACCCTTCAAATACTATATATCTAGTAAAAGTAACACGTTGTTTTAAGTTTCTATAGAAATTCCTAATATAATAAAGGAAAACAATTACCTAAAATTAACTTTAAAAAAATTGTAAATATTTGAAGACAAATTGTGAATGTTCGAAATCTATATATATATATATATATATATATATATACTAGTTTTTTTCTGCATGCGTTGCACGTGGCGTATATGTAATAATATAACTTACACGAGTTATCGTTATTGTAAACCGTGTAAGTACTAAGTAGGATAACTCTAACAATGCAAATGACGATATTCATTCCTTACTATTAACTATCATAGATTATGAGAATGTGAACTACAAGCAAATATGCATGAAAGTAGAGAGTAGCAATGATGGATCTAGTGTAAATCTACTTGACATTCAATCATTAGCAAGAAAACAATATCAATAATCAATTTCTACCTTATTTTTCTCATCAAATAATTAAACGCTCAAACATGTGAAATATTCTCTTTATACATAACTCAAATTAATTATAAGTATCTCCAATCTTGAGATTTAGTTGCAGCCATTTCAATGAAAGCAGGGGTAAACTTAATTACTTCCATGAATATAGCTGCACGGATCAGTAAGATAAAAGACATAATTGTGATTGTTGAGAAGAGAGTAATGTTGTCCAAAGATTCCTGCATGAAAAGAAACATATCATAGTCGTATTCATAGAAATCAATTCAAACTAATGCGTAATTTGGAAACGGATGTGTCAACACAACGAGACAATATTAAATAACAGATTCTATCGCAACTAATTTCTACAAAATTGATTTAAGGGATTAAAAAATGACCACTCTACATTTTGTATTAGAATGATACAAAATTGAGAGTGAAAGATACCTCTTTCTTGACCATGAATTTTTTGCTAAGGACATTCCGAGATTGATTGGTCAAATTTGAGGTCATTGAATTCCCAAAACTGGCCCTTCAAAAATACAGACACACAAAAGAAAAAAAAAACTTCTATATGAAAATTTCAAATGAACATATGTTACCACACTTCAAAGAGAATTGGTAGTAGGAGTTATTGCCAGCGAATGAAGAGGCCTCAGTCATTGACGCCAAGGAAACTCCACCAACAATCGGTAAAAGAGAAGAAACAACCCATATTGTAAGGAACTGCTCAAAGAGGAGGGCAAATTAGACACAGTGATATGCATGATGAGTGTTCTGCAATGTTTTGAAAATGGCACAATCCATAGTGAAGAGCCAAATGAATTGAACATCAATCGAGCTGTTTGTGATAACTTCACAAATTATATGATGATCATGTGTTAATGCAGAGTAAAAAAGGAAAAGGGGGCCAAATTGTAGCCCCTTTCCATGCGACCAAACCTCTGATTACCACGATGAGTCTAATTGAGAAATGTTCGGATCCGATTCTTACGGGGAAAATGATGTGCATTCAAAATAACTCCTAGGATCTTTCCTAAACTATTTAGAATAACAAAACTCTCTCAAGAAAATAGTAATACTAAGAAATGAGAAATAATATTAGGTCAAAAGTACATGACCAACAAAATTTAGTCAAAAAGACGTTACATGTGTTGATCATACTAATAAATCGCATCTCTTTACTGTAAGGGATCAACTCTTTAAAACAAAAGTATCGCATAACAAATAGATGAGAAAATAAAATTAAACCTCGGAGACAGGAAACCCGAATGTGAATCTAGATAGGAGCTCATGAAGCCAACGTGAGGGAAGAACAACACATAATTGCATGGCTTTCTAGACAGCATTGTTGTAAATTTAGAGTGGCATAAGCAAACCAACAACAAAGTAGGCATGAATATGTATATGTTCATCTAGCCACTTGATAGACATTTTGGGGGCAATTTCTAGTTCCAGCCAGGCAGCCACTCTAGAAAGTATCTGAAGACTTTGTTGCCCAATGAGTGAGCAAAAACTATAGAAGTCCCGCCACGCAGGTTAAGAGCAGTTTCAAAAGTCATCCTACAACAAGAAAAATAAAGTAATCGTCTAATTTAGATGACAACCTTTGTGTAGAAATAAATGGACAATAAATGAAGAGTGGATCTTTATCAAAAACTTAAAGTACTATCAGAAAATTTGTTAAAATTGTTAATGTTGTCAATACAAGTTTAGAAATTCTCATTTCTGCATGTCTGGAAAAATCAATGGTTCCTCCTAAAATGATAACTTTGGCAAAATGTTGAGGGTAAAAAAAATATACCGAAAAGTTTATAACCACATATTTTTGTCCAAAACCCAAAATAATAAGCATCTTAAGAACATTATGAAGACCAGATTAAAAAAATTATTAAATACCAAGGTGTTAATGATTTGCATTTCACGAGAGATATGACCTTCATCCCGTTAAGAACACTCTAGAAAATAAGTTGTAAAATCAAGAGGAAAAACCATTGTAGTATTGATTGCTAAAGAGAAGAGTGGGTTGTAAATGAGTTATAGCAACTGATGATCGACTCATGCACAACCTATTTAAAGCTTGTTTAACATAAACTCAAAAATAAATCAAGTTCACCGAGAAACGAATTTTAAGGAAGTAAATTTTTAGATAGGTTTGACTTGAATCATAAGCGAACAAAAGTTGGAATATACACATTTGCTTTAATGCATAAAATGTATAAGGCTATAAAGCAATCTCAATATTGTATTAACAATATTATGCCCATTTTCATTCATTATACACAAGACAACAAGGAATTGCATTCAAATTGTTACATAATCTCAACATGTCATATTCTTTTTTTTTTAAATTATATTCAACTTAAGATTTCAATATGGTCACCTAAAACAAAATGGCAACATCTAGAAACTATAAATTACAAAAATTATTGGCTACAGAGAGAATAAAAAAAAAAAAAGAAATTCAAATTTCACATTCCTTTAAGAAATCAAAATAACAACATAAAACTCTCCATCTTCCAAAAACTTTGACATGGAACATGTTTCCGAAACAAATAGAAACACTAACAATAAGAACTTCTTCTATTCAAATATATTATAAGTTCACACTATTCAAACAAAAAGCATTCAAATCTCACAAAATAGTAGAATCAAAAACAAAATCTATCAAAATCAAAAGAGAGAAATAAATACAACAAACTTACCTCAACCTCCGCAACTAATCCATCGGAGCGCTTTTAGTTTGAATAATATCAAATGTTCGAAACAAAACTTGACACAAATTTCGACAAATTAACCACCAATAAATCTTCATGAACAAAAATACACGAACATCGAAAATAATTACGATTGACAAAAAAAATCATCAAACTTCGCTAAGAAAAAAGCGTTGAATTAAATTTAGCCCATTAATGAACAATGTATGGAAAATAAAAACAAAATTAGACCTTGAAGAATATGTGCAACCTTGGCGGAACGATTATTCCAATATGAAAAGGCAGGAAAAAGAGAGTTATATGGGAAAATTGAACTATAAACCCTAGATCCCCTTTTTGATTTTGTATCTCGGTACGTATTTTGCGTATTGAGAAAGAAATAGACCTTCGCCTTCACTGTTCAATTGAAGTTATTGCAGAAAGAGGCGTGTGATAGGGTAGGTGAAAATTAGGTCCAAAAACGATGTCATTTTCTAAACAAGAAAACAACGTCGTTTTCACACACAAAATGAGAGAAAAAAACATGACGTCATCTATACGATGTTGTATTGGTCGAAATAATGAACAATGATTTGGCCCATTCACGCTTATAAGATAGTAGTGATAATTCCATATGTCAATTACATCAGGGCATTGAATGATTCCTAGTTGCTATTATTAATAATCATTTTATACCAAAATCCTATATAATTTATTTTGTGAAAGAATGGCATTATTTTATTTCTTGAGGATATGGGAGATATCCAATAAGATAACCCGGCTGCAAGCATAGCCTTTCAAAAGAATAAAGGAAACACTTTGAAATCGGTGAAATCACGGAATGAACCTTCTAAACAAAAAAATGCTTCCTCCACTAAAAATAGCAAATAGATAAAAGTTCAAAAAAAAAGAACTAAAAGCCTAGGCTAAATAAAACGTACAATTAAATACAATATTTCTCCCAAAAAAAAAATGAATAGTTTAATACAATAAAATTCAAGTTAAAATAATAGAAAATTAACAGGAATATTATGATAACATACATAAAACTAACCAAGGACAAGTATTGAGAACATTTTGGCGTAAGCCTCCAATAAGTACTCCAATACTCTTTGGTGGAGCTCTTTCTACCTAAATTTCAATTACATATTTATAATTAAAATCACATTAAACCATAAAAATTACAATTTACAATTCTTAATGGGCGGATTACAAACAAAGCACGTGTGTGTGAGAGAGATTTGAAGGAAGAAGAAATTAACAACATTAGAATAATTTAATTTTTCTTTCCACAAAAGATCGAAAAATAGTTGTGAGGTCGTATTCTTGAAAATTTCTTTCAACCTTCTCTAAGGATCATTGGATGAGGAAATAATTTAAAAATGCACTTTCAAAATTATCAGCTTAGAGGGAAACTAATCTCCTCTCCACAGTGTCCGGTAGCCTTTATAATTCTTCCCCACCGTGGGAGGAGATCATTGCCCACTTAGAGTTGTAAAATAATCTTCGAAATCCAAATACTTGCACTTGGTATATCAATGATTCAATTTTGTTCAAATTAATGTTAATGGTTCGTGCAACCTATTATTGTCTATTCAATTAGAATAAAGGACTAACCTTTAACATTGTGCAATCAGTAAACTTAGTATTCAAACGTCTAGCGAAGAAGGAAAGACAATGATAGTTAAGCGGATAGAAGCATGAAAATTAAGTGGAATAATCCAAACACTATAGTGAAATAGCAAAGAAATGAAATTAACACACTAACAACAAAGTAGAAATAATCGAGTTTCACTTTGAATTGCAATTTTGTAAATCCGAGCCTATCGCCAAGCCACGGGTCATCCCCAAAGAAATTGTTGGTTTAGAAATTTAATACGAAATGGCGACAAATGTGGAGGAGCAACGGTGGAAACGTGGAGGTCGACCCAGAGACGCGCGCTTTAGGGTTTTCTTGGTGGGAGATAATGGTCGTGGCGGTGGATCTAACTAAAAGACAATCGAAAAGTGGGAAAAGGGGGAAAAAGGGCTAAACTACATCGCTTTAGACGAAAAAAATGAATAGTAGCGACCAACATCACTCTTATATTACCGTGGAGTTACTCGACAACCATGGTCGAGTTAACTTTCGCGACCATTGTTGTCAAGTTAACTCGACAGACATTGTTGTCGAGTTGCTCGACAACAATGGTTGTCGAACAACTCGACAACTCGACAACAATACTTTGCTTGACAACAATGGTTGTCGAGCAACTCGACATCAATGGTTGTGACAGCCATTGTTGTCGAGTTGCTCGACAACAATGGTTGTCGATCAACTCGACACCGAACTCGACGACCAACCATCTCACCGCTTATCTCATCCGACCATGATTGTGGAGGATTTTGTTGTGATAATTCGTCTGACCTAATTGTGGATTATCCAATTTTGTCCACATATTTTTATATAGTTCAAACATTGCTGAAATAAGAACTTATAAGATAATGAGAGATTTATGTAAATATTTTTATGACAAAATGAAGAGATTCGATAAGTTCTAGAAATATGAACTTTCATATAAGTAATTTTAGTGTTGTAGTTTTGTCCAAATGTTAACATTTTTTGTATTAGCCACATTTATTGACTTGTATGTGTTCATTGAAAATTCTATAATAAGCCATGTAACGCTCACATAAAATTAAGTGATTTAATGAACTCGCTTCTACTTGAATTATTTAAGTAGATGAATGTAGTAATTGATAGATGCATATATTGGAATAAACATATTCATTGAACATCCTATAAAAAAACACAATCTGACAATGCTACACATTTTGTAAGAGGAGTTAATCCAAGAATAAAGTTTGCCTTGAATTGTTTTTGCCATTTTAAAGTAAATCTCAAATTTTCTATAAATTGACATTCTTCCGAAATTATCGAATATTAAATAAAAAGTGATAAAATATACAGGGAAAGAGGTTCATAATATAATTAATTTTTGTTTACACTTACTCTAATCAAATTTTAATTTATAACATTATTAGTAAGAATGTTATAATTAAAAGTTATAAAAATAAAATATGTTGTTGATTTTTTCATTGAAAAAAAAAATTAGAAACGTAAAAGCTCACCATAAAAAAAAAAATTGCATGAATAAGATTTTTTTTGAAAGTTACTATTCACCTCGAAAAAGTTTGTCGAGTTGAATAGTAACTTGACAAACTTTTTCGAGTTAAATAGTAACTCGAAAAAGTTAAATGTTCACAATTTTTTTTTTTTTTTATGTGGACGTTTTCATTTTGAATAATTAGTGATCATTTATATATATTAATAATTAGACACATGAAATTAAAATTTCTTGTACTTTCATACATACATGAATTATTTAAAGAGATAAATGTTGTAATTGATAGATACTAAGATACATGTATCGAGATAAATGCGTTCATTGAATATTCTATAATAAGCCATGTAACGTTCACAAAAAATTAAGTGAATTAATGAACTCGCTACATGAATTATTTAAGGAGATGAATGTAGTAATTGATAGATGTATATATTGGAATAAATATATTCATTAAACATCCTATAAAAAGGCACACAATCGACAATGCTACACATTTTGTAAGAGGAGTCAATCCAAAAATAAAGGTAAATGCCTATTTTAATTGTAACTTATAAAAAAAAATTGATTCTTAAACATATATCGCATTTATTTAGAATAATATGTAAAAAAAAATTGAAAATATAAAAATTAAACTTACAATTCAAAAGGTAAACTGAATTAAAATTGAAATTAAAAAAAAAAAAGTCAAGTTATCTCGACAAATTTTGTATTTTTTCCTTTATTATATATTTTTAGAGTTACTCGACAAAACCAAAGTCAAATCTTAAAAAAAAAAAAAAAGAAAAGTCAACAAAAGCTGATTTTATAAAAATTTAATGCAAATATGTAGGACAAAAGGGTGATAGTTAGTCGAAGTTATCTCGACAAATTTTTGTATTTTTTCTTTCTTTATTGTATTTTTTTAGAGTTACTCGACAAAACTAACACCAAATTTTTTTAAAAAAAAAATAGCAAAGTCAACAAAAGCTAATTTTATAAAAATGTAATGCAAATATGTAGGACAAAAGGGTGATAGTTGGATGGCCAATGCCCAAAAAAAAAAGTTAGGGTAGATTAGTTACAAATTTGAAAGGTTTGGACCAAAAGTGCAAATTAAAAAATGAAAAATGTCAAAATCAAAATGGACTACTTTTTAGAAGTTGTAGGACTTCAATTATATTTTTATTTTATTTTGTTGTTATTAGATTTTTTTATTTATTTAAAAAAGAGGACAAAATAAAATTTGCAACAAAATTCAAAAGTTGGGGATGGCCAATGTTAAAAAAAAGGTTAGGGGTAAATTTGTTATAAATAAAGAAGTTGTGGACTAAAAGTGCAAATTACTAAAAAAAAAAAAAGACACATATTCAAACAGGCAAAGTGGAAAAAAGAAAAAAAAATTCATTTACCACTTTGTCGAGGACAAAGTGGCAAAAATAAAAAATAAAAAAAAAATTTACATTTTACCACTCGACAACTCGACAAAGTGGGAAAAAAAAAAAAAAATTTAACCTTTTACCCTTTGTCGAGGAACCCGACAAAGTGGGCAAAAAAAAATATCAAGATTTTACCACTTTGTCGAGTTCCTCGACAAAGTGGCCAAATAATAAAAAAAAAATTCAAATTTTTACCACTTTGTCGAGTTCCTCGACAAAGTGGCGAAATAAAAAAAATAAAAATTCAAACATTTTACCATTTTGTCGAGGAACTCGACAAAGTACCAAAAAATATTAAAAATAAAAATTTCAAAAACTTTGTCGAGTAACTCGACAAAGTTAAAAAAAAAAAAAAATATTTAAAGCTTTGTCGAGTTACTCGACAAAGTGGAAAAAAATTAATTTCAAACACTTTATCCAAGAACTCGACAAAAGTTAAAAAAAAAAAAAGAAAAACAAATTCAAAAAATTTGTCGAGTAACTCGACAAAGTAAAATTTTTTTTTTTTTTTTTCTTGAGTATAACTCGAGAAAGTTTGCAAAAATGAAATTTTTTTTTTTTTTTCAGTAACTTCGAGAAAGTTTTTTTTTACTTTCTCGAGTTAGTCGAGAAAGTCAAAAATTTTTTTTTTTTTTTTTGGTTTCTCGAGAAACTCATTTGGGAATTTTTTTTTTTTTTTTTTTACTAACTTTGCCGAGTTATGAGACAAAGTGGGAAAAAAAAATTTCAAAACATCACTTAGTCATGGATTAACAAAATTCATTTGAAATAGAAAACGATCACCGAAAAATATGAAATTTTCAGGAACATAGAATACTCATGTAGCTACCACATATCAAAATTTCATAGTCCGACGGCATGTTTCGACTTATTAAAATGCTAATCGAAACATCCTAGTTAGTTTTTCGATTCATGCTGTCACAGTTTACAAAATTGTCCATAAATTGAGTTATATAACATGAAATTATGTAAAACCAAAGCCAATGGTTAGGTAACCCATAAGGCTATCATCTCCAACTGGAATTATGTAAAAATACTTAATCTATAAGGTGCAATAAATTTTGAGTTGGACAACAAACGCATCTTAGAAAAACATGAAGTTTAGCAAAACCTTTCAAGTTCACATCATTAACGTGTAACCAAAACATGGGAATCCACTAAAACTACCACAAAACCAAGGTCCACAAAAGTTTAAGAAGATATTTACACTACTTAAAGTTTTTGATTGGTTTATAATATCGATTCCGCACGCCGACGGTATAAATCTGAAAAACAGCCTAGGAGGTTTCGCGATGAGTATTTTAGTATGCCTAATCATACCGTCGGACTACCAATTTTTGATATGTGGTAGCTACCTGAGTATTCTATGTCCCCTGAAAATTTCGTATTGTTCGGTGATCGTTTTCTATGTCGAAGAATTATTTGTTACTCCATGACCAGGTGAATAAAAATTTCAAAATAAGGGCAGTGTTACTAAAATTTCTTCACCCGGTCATGGAGTAACAAAAATTTGTTTGACATAGAAAATGATAACCGAAAAATATGAAATTTTCAGGAAACATAGAATACTCATTTAGCTACCACATATCAAAATTTAATAGTCCGACGGCATGTTTCGCTTACTAAAATGCTCACCAAAACACCCTAGGCAGTTTCTCGATTCATACGGTCACAGTTTACAAAATTGTCCATAACTTGAGTTATATACCATGAAATTATGTGAAACCAAAGCCAATGGTTAGGTAACTCATAGAGCTATCGTCTCCAACTGGAATTATGTAAAAATACTTAATATATAAGGTGCATCATATTATTGAGTTGGTCAACAGAAAGTGCAGTTTGGAGAAACAATTCACCCAGTCATGGAGCAAAAACAATTTATTTGACATAGAAAACGATCACCGAACAATATGAAATTTTCACGGAATGTAGAATACCCATGTAGTTACCACATATAAAAATTTGATAATCCGACGGTATGTTGTGACACACTAAAATGCTCACCGAAACATCCAAGACAGTTTCTCGGATTCATGCTGTCGCAATTTACAAAATTGTCCATAACTTGAGTTATATAACATGAAATTATGTGAAACCAAAGCCAATGGTTAGGTAAACCATAGGGATATTGTCTCCAACTGGAATTATGTAAAAATACTTAATGTATAAGCTGCAGCAAATATTTAAGTTGGACAACAAAAATTGCAGTGTAGAGAAAATGAAATTTACCAAAACCTTTAGGAATCGACAGAGAGTTTGTGTTACTCGACAAACATTAAATTTTGTTTGTTTGTTTGTTTGTTATTTTGTTGTTGTTTCTCTTATTGTTTATTTTGTTTTTTTAAACCTGTTTAATTATTATTCACTCAAGAATTTTTTTTCTCATAGTTTAAATTCTTTATTTTTATTCTTTCCAAGAACTCAATTACACATTAAATAGGTTAAATTTAACAAATATGAAAAGAAAAAAAAACTCCACTCAACAAAGTCTTTGTCGAGTTGCTATGTTGAGTAACTCGACAAAGTTACTTGACATAGATCACATGGGAATGGATGATATGGATCTCCCGGTTAGAAACCCAACTCTTAAAGTTAGAGAAGAAAGGAAAATTGGCGATAATGGTATGAGAAAAAGCTCCTCAAAGAAGGTGAAGGATGGGAGAATCCCAACTCCAAGTTGAACGTACATACACTATTTTGTATACTAATTATAGTCTCTGGTTTTCGTTTTACGATTTGTTTCCACCGGGTTGGTTTGCTTTTAGATTAGTAAATCAATGGAATTATAGGTGCATGGAATGTCATTAATGGTTATTTGTTGATTTTTTTTGCAGCTCATTAAGTGGGTAGTTTGTTTTAAAAAAAAAATAAGTTCCTTCATACTTGTCGAGTAACTCGACAGATGTTGTCGAGTAACTCGACATAGATCACATGGGAATGGATGATATGGATCTCCCGAGTTGGTAACCCAACTCTTAAAGTTAGAGAAGAAAGGAAATTGGATATAATGGTCTCGAGAAAGAAGCCCTAAAAAAAGGTGAAGGATGGGAGTCCCAGCTCCAATGATGAAGTTGAAGGTACATACACTATTTTGTATTTTGTACAATCGATTATAGTCTCCGGTTTTCGTTTGACGATTTGTTTCCATTGGGTTGGTTTGCTTTTAGATAAGTAAATCAATGGAATTATAGGTGCATAGAATGTCTTTAATGGAAATTTGTTGATTTTTTGTAGTTCATTATATGGGTAGTTTGTTAAAAAAAAAAAAAAAAAAAAAAAAAAACTTTCATACTTGTCGAGTAACTCGACGCAGATGTTGTCGGGTAACTCGACTTAGACTTTGTCGAGTAACTCGACAAAGTTACTCGACATAGATCACATGGGAATGAAGGATATGGATCTCCCGGTTGGAAACCCAACTCTTAAAGTTAGAGAAGAAAGGAAATTGGCGATAATGGTATGAGAAAAAAGCTCCTCAAAGAAGGTGAAGGATGGGAGAATCCCACTCCGATGATGAAGTTGAAGGTACATACACTATTTTGTATCACGATTATAGTCTCCGGTTTTCCTTTTACGATTTGTTTCCCCTAGTTGGTTTGCTTTTAGATTAGTTAATCAATGGAATTATAAGTGCATGGAATGTCATTAATGGTTATTTGTTGATTTTTTGCGAGTTCATTATGTGGGTAGTTTCTTTGGATGGGACACGGTTTGATTCTAGCCACGACTGTGGCACTTCATTCAAATTTAAGCTCGGGAAGGTATGCCTCTATGAATTGAATGTTGAATGCTATCTTTACAATAGAGCTACGAAGAACTATCAAACTTTCGAATAAAGATTAGTCTTATGTTTGGTTATTAATTTATTGATATTTGTCAAAGTCTCGCTTCAGATAGATATGTGGAAATATTTTTCTTCTCTCGAAGCCGTTTGTTTCTGTTTGACATGTCGCTCAAGAATTTGTATGTACAAAAGTATCAATTGTTTTTGTGGATGGTATAGTAATTACGAAAATTTTTTGAGTTCAATTTTATGTAGATTGAGTTGGACCATGATATCTCGGTCATCGCTAGCACCATCTCATGTGTAAATCTCAGATAATAGCCATATCCTTGATGACTTTCCAATTGTCTCTTCCGGGGAAGGTCTATAATTTTACATTATTTGGTGACATTTCCTATGTTCCAGCTTTTGTAATGCAAATGAGATGAAATTATTGGCATGTTGAACTCTTATTTCACTGTAAAAGTGAGAATCTTTGATGACTTGAAAGTATGTTAAGTCTACACTGAGTTGCCTTTTCTCTCGCTAATAAATATATTGATCCTAGCATGTCAAATGAGCCTAATAAATGTGTTTTGAATATAATCTTAATTTTTATGCTCCCTTTATGTTTAAATCTCTTCAATAGATAAAATAGTTATTCATTTGGCACGAATTATGCGGTTCTTGAAGGATGGAAGCCTCATTACATTTATTTTTATCCCGGCTCAATAATACGACACTCTTTTCAAATGTGCTCGACAAACACATACCCAAATTAAAAAAAAACAAAAAAATCTAAGTTAAGTTAAAATGGACCAAAAAGCCGATTTTAATTGTTTGGGGGTGTGTGTTTGTCAAATACACACCCCAATGTATTTTAAAAATTAAAAAATTAAACAATATCAAAATGGGCTTTGTTTTTTGGGTGGTTTGAGTTTGTCGAGTTGTTCGACAAACTCAAACCCAAATAGTAAAATAAAAAATTGAAAAGGTAAATGCCTATTTTTTTTTTTTTTTGATCGAAAAGGTAAATGCTTATTTTAATTGTTGGGGTGTGTGCTCGACAAACACACACACCTAATATAAAAAAAATTAAAAAAGTCAAATTAGGCCATTTTGCACCTAAATATATATTAAAAAAATTAAGAAAGATCAAAATGGTTCCATTTTGATTATTGGCTCGACAAACCGAAAATCGAGTTGCTTTGGAGTTACTCGACGAACTAACGAAATTTAAAATTTTCATTATTTTGTTTCCTTTTTTTTTAATGATGTCATACATTTAAATAATTTTTATTCTTATTTAGTGGTGGTATTTTTCAAGAAACTCGTGAGTCTTAAATTTGGATTTGTCGAGTAACTTGATAAATAAAGCATATATAAAATTTTATTTAATGTTTCATTTATTAGAATATAGTAAAATAGAATATATATCATATAAATTTAATATATATCATAATCAATTAATACAATTTATTTTATTTTATTATATTTTATTTTAGCAATTAGTATAAAAAATATTAGTAACAATATTAGTAAGAATGTTATAATTAATAGTTATAAAAATAAAATATGTTGTTGATTTTTTCATTGAAAAAAAAATTAAAAAAAAAAAAAAAAAACTTCATGAACAAAGAAAATTTTCGAGTTACTATTCACTCGAAAAGTTTGTCGAGTTGAATAGTAACTCGACAAACTTTTTCGAATTTTTAAAAAAAAAAAAAAAAATTTTTTTTGATGAGCGATAACTTTTTCGAGTTACTATTCATCACAAAAAAGTTTGTCGAGTTGAATAGTAACTCGACAAACTTTTTCAATTTAAAAAAAAAAAAAAAATTCTTGAACAAGCGAAACTTTTTCGAGTTACTATTCACCTCGCAAAAGTTTGTCGAGTTGAATAGTAACTCGACAAACTTTTCCGAATTTTTTAGAAATTAAAAAAAAAATTTTTTGATGAACATTAACTTTTTCTAGTTATCATTCACCTCGAAAAAGTTTGTCGAGTTGAATAGTAACTCAAAACTTTTCAAATTTAAAAAAAAAAAAAAAAAAAAATTCATGAATATTAACTTTTTCGAAGTTACTATTCACCTCAAAAAAGTTTATCGAGTTGAATAGTAACTCGACAAACTTTCTCGAAGTTTAAAAAAAAAAAAAAAAATTTAAAATTTTTGTCGAGTTACTCGACAAAAGAAAAAAATATATTTTTTTTTTTTTTTAAAAATCGAGTTACTCGATGAAAGAAAAAAAAATTTTTTTTTTTTTTTTTTTAAAAAATCGAGTAACTCGACAAAACTAAAATTTTTTTTTTTTTTTTTTTTTTTTAAAAAATCGAGTAACTCGACAAAACTAAAATTTTTTTTTTTTTTTTTTTTAAATCGAGTTACTCGACAAAGAAAAAAAAAAATTTTTTTTTTTTTTTTTTAAAAATCGAGTAACTCGACAAAACTAAAAAAAAAAAAAAAAATTTTTTTTTTTTTTTTTTTTTAAAAAATCGAGTAACTCGACAAAAGACAAAATATATATATATATATTTTTAAAAAAAGCGAAGTTACTCGACAAAAGAAAAAAAAATAATTTTTTTTTTTTTTTTTTAAAAAAATCGAGTAACTTTCGACAAAATTAAAAAAAAAAAAAAAATTTCTTTTTTTTAAAAATCGAGTAACTCACTCGACAAAAGAAAAAAAATTTTTATTTTTTTAAAAATCGAGTAACTCGACAAAAGAAAACATTAAAAAATTTTTTTTTTTTAAAATCGAGTAACTCGACAAAACTAAAAAAAATTTTTTTTTTTTTTTTCGAGTAACTCGACAAAACATTAAAAAATTTAATTTTTGTTTTTTTTAAAAATCGAGTAACTCGACAAAACTTTATATATATATATATATTTATTTTTTAAATTCGAGTAACTCGACAAAAGTAAAAAAAATTTAAATCGAGTAACTCGACAAAAGTTTAAAATTTTTTTTTTTTTTTTTTCAAATTCGGTAACTCGACTGAGTTTTAAAAAAAAAATTTATTTTTTAAAAATTCGAGTAACTCGACAACATTTTTAAAAATTTTATTTTATTTTTGTTTTAAAATTCGAGTAACTCGATAAAATTTTTAAATTTTTTTTTTTAAATTGAGTAACTCGACATAATTTAAAAAAATATATAAATTTTTATGTTTTTTAAATTCGAGTAACTTGACAAGATTTAAAATATATATATATTTTTAAAATTTGAGTAACTCTAAAAATTTTAAAAAAAATGTTTTATTTATTTTTGGCTAGTAGCTCAACAAATTTTAAAAAAAACATTTTTTTTTAACATCGAGTAACTCGACAAAAATTTTAAAAAAAAAAAAAATTTATTTTTATTTTTTGTTTAGTAACTCAACAAATTTAAATATATATATATATATATATATATATATATATATATATATATATATATATATATATATATATATATATATATAATTCGAGGAACTCGACAAAATGTAAAAAAAAAAAAAAATGTCGAATAACTCGAGAATTTAAAAACATTTTTTAAAAAAATGTCAAAATAAAATTGGGCTACTTTTTAAAAGTTGTAGGACTTCATATATATTTTTATTTTATTTTGTTGTTATTTGTTTTTTTTTATTATTTAAAGAGGTGGACAAAATAAAATTTATAACGAAATTTAAAAGTCGGGGATGACCAAAGCAAAAAAAAAAATTATGGGTAAATTTGTTATAAAATAAAAAGAATGTGGGCTAAAAGTGCAAATTACAAAAAAAAAAAATTAATTATTTTCCCACTTTGTCGGTTACTCGGCAAAGTGGGAAAATTAAAATATTTATTTTTCCCACTTTGCCGAGTAACTCGACAAAGTGATAAATAAAAAAAATTCCCCCACTTTGCCTACTCGGCGGCAAAGTGGGGAATTTTTTTTTTTTTTTTTGTTTTATATTTGTCATAAAAAGTCCACCTACAAAAAAAAAAAAAAAAAATAAAAAATCTTAAAAAGTCACTTTTCCATTGAGGACAAAAAAAAACTTCAAAACTTCATTTAGTCATAGATTAAGAAAATTCATTTCACATAGATAACGATCACCAAAAATATGAAATTTTCAGGAAACATAGAATACTCATGTAGCTACCACATATCAAAATTTGATGGTCCGACGGCATATTTCGCTTACTAAAATGCTAACCAAAACATCCTAGTTAGTTTTTCGATTTATGCTGTCACAGCTTACAAAATTGTCTATAAATTGAGTTATATAACATGAAATTATGTGAAACCAATGCCAATGGTTAGGTAACCCATAGGGCTATCGTCTCCAACTGGAATTATGTAAAAATACTTAATATATAAGGTGCGATAAATGTTTGAGTTGGACAATGAAATCGTATCTTAGAAAAACATGAAGTTTAGTAAAACCTTTCACGTTCACATCATTAACGTGTAACCAAAACATGGGAATCCACTAAAACTACCACAAAACCAAGGTCCAAAAAATTTTAAGAAGATATTTACACTACTTAAAGTTTTTTGATTGGTTTATAATAGCGAATCCGGCACGCCAACGGCATAAATCCGAAAAACAGCCTAGGAGGTTTCGCGGTAAGTATTTTAGTATGCCTAAACATGCCGTCGGACTACTAATTTTTGGTATGTGGTAGCTACCTGAGTATTCTATGTGCCTTGAAAATTTCGTAATGTTCGGTGATCGTTTTCTATGTCAAAAAATTTTTTGTTACTCCATGACCAGGTGAACAAAAATTTCAAAATAAGGGCATGTTACAAAAATTTCTTCACCCGGTCATAGAGTAACAAAAATTTGTTTGACATAGAAAACGATAACCGAAAAATATGAAATTTTCAGAGAACATAGAATACTCATTTAGCTACCACATATCAAAATTTGATAGTCCGACGGCATGTTTCGACTTACTAAAATACTCACCAAACACCGTGAGCAGTTTCTCGGATTTATCGCGGTCACAGTTTACAAAATTGTCCATAACTTGAGTTATATACCATGAAATTATGTGAAATCAAAGCCAATGGTTAGGTAACCCATAGAGCTATCGTCTCCAACTGGAATTATGTAAAAATACTTAATATATAAGGTGCAACATATTTTTGAGTTGGTCAACAGAAAGTGCAGTTTCGAGAAACAATTCACCCAGTCATGGAGCAAAAAATATTTATTTGACATAGAAAACGATTACCGAACAATATAAAATTTTCACGGAACGTGGAATACCCATGTAGCTAACACATATAAAAATTTGATAATCCGACGGCATGTTTTGACACACTAAAATGCTCACCAAACATCACAGGCAGTTTCTCGGATTCATGCTATCGCAATTACAAAATTGTCCATAACTTGAGTTATATAACATGAAATCATGTGAAACCAAAGCCAATGGTTAGGTAACCCATAGAGCTATCGTCTCCAACTGGAATTATGTAAAATACTTAATATATAAGGTACAACATATTTTTGAGTTGGTGAACAGAAAGACAATTTAGAGAAACAATTCACCCGGTCATGGAGTAAAAAAAATTTATTTGACATAGAAAACGATCACCAAACAATATGAAATTTTCAAGAAACGTAGAATACCCATGTAGCTACCACATATAAAAATTTTATAGTCCGACGGCATGTTTCGGCATACTAAAATGATCACCAAAACATCTAAATCAGTTTCTCGGATTCATGCTGTCGAATTTACAAAATTGTCCATAACTTGAGTTATATAACATGAAATTATGTGAAACCAAAGCCAATGGTTAGGTAACCCATAGGGATATCGCTCTCCAACTGGAAATATGTAAAAAATACTTAATGTATAAGTTGCAGCAAATTTTTAAGTTGGACAACAAAAAAACTGCATTTTAGAGAAATGAAATTTACCAAAACCTTTAGGAATCGATTGTATTTAAATCTTTTGTTCTTCATAAAGACCTGGGATAAAAACACCAAATTTGATGACTTGTTAAGGGAAAATGAATATATATTGGCTATAATATATAAGAAGTCAATAATTAAGGCTAAAAGACACTAATATATGTATATTAAAACAAATAAAAGAAAAGAAAAGATGAAGAAGTCAAAATTGTGACCAAAGATATTAATTTAATATACAAAAGTGTCAAAAGATTAGGACAAAATGGTGAGATTTGGACAAAATTAAGGCTAATACAACATCAAAACGACGGTGTTGGTTGAAGGGTGAATAGTAAACATGGCATAGACACTTATACTATAGTATGGATATATATAAACAAAAGTGCCGTCAAAATCTATTTTCCCGCCCAAAATACTTTCCTATTTAGAATTTCTATTTTTTTTCCAGTTTTCGGAAATTAATTTTTTTAATAGCCATTAAATGTTTATTCATAATACTATATTTAATAGCCGCCTGATTTTTTATTTTTCCAACTCGAGTCCCTCCATCTACCTTCTAATTTAGTTATCATTGCAAAAAATAATTTAGTTTTGTTATTATTACAAAATTTAATTATCCAATGCGTTTTAATTTAATTATCTATATTTAAAATATTTAATTAATTTAATTAATTAATCTTATCTTTGTTTTGATAAAAAAAAAATGCATGAATTTTTCAATACTAATTAAGATTTAAGAGATCACATTTTAAAGATTATTTCAAGATTATTATGAAAAACAATCAATGCACAATGAAAGAAAAATTAAGTCCAAAGCTATATTTTTAAATGCATTTTAATTTAATTATTATTGCAAAAATTAATTTTCCAATGCATTTTAATTTAATTATCCATATTTTAAATACTTAAATAATTTAATTTAATTAATTAATAATTAATTAATCTTATCTTCATTTTGGTCAAAATATGCATGGATTTTTCAATACTAATTAAGATTTAAAAGATCACATTTAAGATATTGCATTTTCAAGATTAATATGGAAGACAATCAATGCAAAATGAAAGAAAAATAAGTCAAAATTCATATTTTCAAAGTTTTGTTAATGCGTTTTAAATTTAATTATCTATATTTTAAATATCTAATTAATTTAATTTAATTAATTAAATAATCTTATCTTCGTTTTAGTCAACGTATGCATGGGTTTAATACTAATTAAGATTTATTGTCTGATTTTATTATAACTAATTAATTTATATAGATAACTATCGAAATTATTTTTTGTGATTACACCTCCCATGCATAGCACGGGTACAACACTAGTTAGATTAAAACAATTAGAGAGAGGGGCCCAAATTTTGAGACCAAATTGTTGTAATTTAATTCTGAACATTCACAAATTTGTCTTCAAAGCTTGTCATATTATTAGAGAGAGATTTGAAACCCTTACAGAATTATTTCTTGAAAGCTTATCATATTATTTGTTACAACAATTTTTAAGCAGCTCCTTCAGAATTATATCTTCATAGCATATTATTAGAGAGAGGTTTGAAATCCTAGTTTTTTTTTTTAGTTTTTGTTGCAACTTGGGTGAAGGTGTTATTAGACTATAAATAATGTTGTTTAGCTCTAGTGGTGTTAAGCACTCGCTTAAACGGTGGTTTTTTTTGTTTTTTTAAGTCAACACACCATTACATCCCAATGGATTGACATCAAAATATTCCTATAGCAAATCACTTATGTATGAAGTTAGACTTTATTAAAAGTACTTACGGTATAAAATGACAGCTAATTTACTACGTATCACGCAGCCGGGTAGCATGCTTTTTGTTCCTCCGGAACATTCGCCCATCTATCGGTAGGGTGCACAAATTGTCTCACACGTGTTCCTACAACCCTCGTCGTATTTTTGGTTGTCTCCAGAGGTAAATATGTCCCTTCTTTTGTATCAAACTCTATGGGAGGGTCTTTTCCGTTAGACTCGAGCAGTTTCACAAGATGTAGATCTCGAAGGGCCCGTTTTTGCATGATCGCTCTGAATTCAAAAAAAATACAAATTGGTTTACTATGTAAATGACTATGAATACACTCCATGTTTTGCCAAAAATGATCTTACTGTCGGCAATCCGCTTGTAGACTATTTGCATCTTGATGGGCTCATCTCCACCATCACCTCCATGGTGTAATACATCGCCATTATATCTTCGTCAATATCTAGATGACCAACAAATTTTATAAGCTTTCACTAATTGAATAAAATAATCACAAGGTGAAAATGATCTTATTCTATTATCAAACAAACTACAATTTAAGCGTATAATTGTGTAAAGAGTGAGATATACAAATGAATAGATAGATAAACGATATAGTATTTGAGATGATCAATTTTAGAAGGATCCCAAATGTCAAAGTATCCTAGCAAGTAGCAAATAGTTCGGCAAAAAACTCGGATATGTGCTCGGTCGACAAACCGGTCGATGGATGAGTCGACCGTTGAGCGAGGGACCCAACGGTGCAATCGATCGGCCGTTTGGGTCGTCCGTTTAGCAGAGGCTGAAGCGGTCGACCGTATGGTCGACCGGCTACATCATCCGTTTCAACGAATCATGAGAATTAGGCCGGGTGTCATACGGTCGACCGGATTACAAAAGCGGTCGACCGTAATAAACTAATTTTGCACGACTTTGAAGAATAGATTTCACTAATTTCTCACAATAAGAAGAAACCGACATCTCAACTTCACCAGTGACGGAAAAATGAACATTTATCAATTATCTCCTCAATCACGCAAATGCAGAGTTCATAACCGACCTTGTATGTAGACAAGTAAATTCGTACAAATTTGTGGGAGGTTCCATAGAAGTGGTGAAGTACACGATAAAGAAGAGAGCGTACTTCAGTTCTTGATATCCTCACCAGAAAGAAAATGGGTTTGTAGAACACTTCGGAAGGTTGCTCATATATGGCCACGAGAAGGAACGTTGTCTCTCTTTCTTGTAGAAGCTTGACCCGGTTTCATAGCCCACGGCTCTCATTGCTCGCTCCAAATGTCCTTCTTTACTCAAAGCAAAGTTCAATAGCCTAATTTGATAAGGAACAGATCTTCTCTTGTATACAAAATCATTACTCAACCCTATTTCATCAAATCAAAAACCCACGAAATTGAAAGAGGTAGAAGGGTTGGAGATGATTCTTGATGGAGATGACGTTTGAAACTGCTGGCCGGGCAGTAAATCTACTGAATTGTTGAGGAGAATATATATATATATATATATATATATATATATATATATTTTAGCATTTTAATTTGTAATAATTGAAATGTATTAACTTGGGAATTTACTATGGTACTCACTGATAAGACAATTTTAGAATGATCGTTTCATAAAAGGGACACCATGATCGTATTTTGCATGTTTTTCACAGAGTAATGACGTGTTGTTTTTTTATCATTATGGGATAATAACCAAATTCAAGTGTTGATCAAACAAAAAGAAAGCAAATAAAAGAAAAAAGGATTCAATTGAATAGATAAAGAGACTTGAGGAGCTTGTCATGCAAATATAAAAAAGAGAAATTGTGAATTGCGTCCAAGGTAACCATGCGATCGCATGATTAACCTTAGGCTGCGATCGCAAAGCCACCAAATTTTTCGCAAAACCTTATTTGACAAGACCATGCGATCACAAGGTTTTTAACCATGCGATTACATGGGTATTTCGGCAACTGCTTAGTTGTTTTCTCGATGAAAATAGAACTCTACCAAGTCGAGAATAAAACAACTACCTAAAACACATTTTGAAGAGTTGGGAAAGGAATATAAAATGTAGAATAGAGCACAATCATGAGAGACGAATTTTGGGAAGAAATATACAAGAGAAGAATCAAGATCAAAGAACTGGATTGAAGATTCTTGAGCCGAAATCACGGGTTGTAATCTTATTTTTTTTCTTTTCTTCTAGAACATGATGAATACAATTTTGTATTATTTTTACGAAATCATGTCTAGATAAATTACTTATTTCTATGATGAACGATGAAACCTCATGTTTTAATTAATTAGAAGTTTTTTTTTTGTTTTAGTAATTAATTGCTTATGGATTGACTATTCTTTATTCATTTTTCTAATGTTTTAATGCTTGATCACCATTAAAATGTTTTTGTGATCTTTATTGAAATCGTGAGATTCAATATAAATAAGCAAGTGGTTTTGAATAACATAGAGTCCAATAATAGATAGAAATTACTATTATACCTTATGAAATCCAAAGTTAGGTGTTTTTGTGATTTAAATGCATATTTTATGTTCGAAACTTAATTAGAGATAATTAAGTTTGTATATCGATATAGAATTGATTGACTATCGAAAGAGGCTTTTGATTATTATATGATCGCGATTTTTTAATCTAGAGTAATTATAAGCTAAAGCGATTAAACGATAATTGATTTAGGAACGTGTAGGTGGATTCGCGAATCTTAGTGTTAGTAAAACTCGAATTGTTCTCACAAATTTACTTTGATTACTTGATTATTTAGATTTAATTAAACATAAGTAGAATTGTTTTAGAATCAAAATCGTAAAAAGAAAACCGTGTTTTTATATTATTAAAACTCGAACTATAAATTAATTGGTTAGTTGATAGTTAGTACTCATGGGTTTGACAATATATACACTATTTTATTACTTGTTAACGATATATCCACTTGCGGGATTAAAACCTACAATACTCCCCGATAAATACTTGATACCCCATAGACGAGAATTTAATGCTAGATTAAGAGTTAGCTTTCACACGTACGTAAAGACAACCATTTTGATTGTGGGACGAGGGATTTCGAATGTAATCTATAAGTCGAAGCCACCGAGGTTGAATTACTAGAGGAAGAAGACAAAATTGCAATGGAGCTAAATGCGCAATGGGATAAATCTGTGAGATTACATTGCACAACAATTGCGATAGGAAAAATGACATCAAGTGTGATTCTAGTTCGATTCCTCCATTGTGCAATGAGTTTCTTATTTTCACATAATGTGAACGCACATGATTACAAATATTCAACTCCACATCCACGTGAATACGTATGTAACCTTATTTTCATTATTATGCGAAAATTGATATAATTTATGAAGGACAAAAAGGAGTTCAAAAATTGTGAAAAATATATTCGCTTCTACTTAGCACATGCAAAAATATAGGGGAATTTTGAAATATACCCAAAAGTAATTAGTAGATTGAAAATATTACAGTTTTATAACATTTGTAAATATCCAAAATCAACATTTGAATTTTTCCGTAGAATGATTCAATACAAAATCGACAAATTAGTACAACAATTCTACAATTGATTTTTTTTTTTAAGAAAATCGAATTGTAGTATGAAAAATCGACATTAAATTTTTGTTTTTTTGTTTTTGGTAGAACAATTATATATACAAATTTATGTCACTTATTCTACATACTTATTTAATTTCAACTTTTAATTATTGAAACTAATATCGAAAAAAAACTTTTATCATAGAACAAATATTTTGATATCAAAAATTTTGTGGACACCGACAAAAATTTTGTCGGCATCGACAACATTTGGTTGACATCAACATGTCAACCAAATGTTATCGATGCCGACAAACTTTTTTTCGATGTTCACAAAATTATTATCCTTGTTTATCATGATATCGATAAAATCGACACAGAAAAATTGGTTGCAAATTAATACTCATTTTGTCGATGTAAAAATAGACAAAAAAATTACTCTTTTTTTATATAAAAAAAATGGGCTTTGGTTCGCATTTAACCAAAGCCCGTTTTGTGAATGAGAATCAAATTGATTCCATTCCATTTTGTCGTTCCATTCCATTTTGTCGATGCCCAAAATGGGAATTTTATCACAGAACAAATATTTCTATATCAAAAATTGTGGACATCAACCAAATGTTGTTGATGTCCACAAAAATTCTGTCCTTTTTTATCAATGATATCGACAAAATCGATACAGACAAATTGGTCGCAAATTAATACTCATTTTGTCGATGTAGAAATAGACAACAAATTACTCTTTTTTTATATCAACAAAATGGGCTTTGGTTCCTATTTAACCAAAGCCCTGTTTTGTGAATGAGAATCAAATTGATTCCATTCCATTTTGTCGATGACCAAAATGGAATATTAGTGCTAATGGAATAATACCGCTAATGGGTAAATATATATACTTTACCCATTGTTACATCATAGATGCAAGCTAATGGAATATTACCGCTAGAAAAGAATATATTTGTTAACATTATAAAATCTGAATACAAGTTTTGCAAACATAAATAACATAGGTGTCCTATTGTAATCTTTGAGCATTAATATCAAGTGAACCAAATGTTAGTATATGTGAATGGTTCACTAGTCCACACGTTACAATCTTATTGAAAAATTGATTTGTCAAAGATTGTGTTTGTTTGAATTGATGTGGACCATTGGATATATTGGATGGTTGTGATGATCTAACATGAATTTGAATAAGGATATGTTTTGTCTCTTTCTTTGGGTTATAGGAGTTTACACAAGTTATTATATATCTTTTCCTTTCAAAGAAATTGGACGAAGTGGTTAAAATTATTGGTCACCATCGGTGGAATTTTTGGTGAAATCTAGTTGTCGTTCCCTCAAACTGCATGGCGGTGTTTATAAAATGAGTTGGATTTATTGTATGTCGTGCTCTCTTTTGCCTCCAATTCACGGTGATTTACCTTAATGAATTGGTTATAATTTTACTATAGTAGGGTGTTAGTTACTGGATTTTAATGGTAATTGATCTACTAATTAATTCCAATATAAATTATAGCATGGTATTATGATTTTTATTTGATAGACGTATACAATTTGTTAATTCGTGGTGATAGATTAGCCACCGTTGAAATACTTAAAATTGAGAGAGTATGGTTTCAAGTTGTAGTATTATATGTTGATAGGAGCTAAATTAGGCATGTCAAGTATAGGGGTGAATGCACATATACTACTAGTACATGTTCCTCGAAGAGTGTGAGATTTATAACATTTTGAATTGATCGTCTTCTATATTTTTATCTCAAAACCATTAGAATCAACTGAACATTTCATTTTAATTCCAATTAAATTGATTTCATTTTGGATCTTAGAAGGAGAAGTACACGATTTTGGTTAGGTATTTGGTTTTAGCTATAAAACAAATTTTAATTTTGATTCTATAATTATTTTCTATAATCTTACAATTAAATCAAAGTACACAATTATTATTAACACAACAAAAGTGTGAAAGTATAGCATGTACACAACATTTTATATTTTACGATTTATTTTTGAAGGATTAAATAATCGGATCAAACCTAGTTAAACATACTTTTTTATCCACACATTTCATAGAACTCACAACTTACAACTCATTTTTATCCACACATTCATCTACAATTTATAATATAAGCACTTGAAATATAATTCTAGCACTACCAAACATATGCTAAATTTAACTTGCATAAAATAATCATACCCTCTAACCTTTTAGAAGGTATAATCATATGCCCCGAATTTTGCCAATCTGAGCCTTTTCTAAGAGCATGTTTAGCAGCTTAAATTATAATTTAAACTGCTCAAACTTGTCAAACATATTTTTTATTCACATATTTTGTAGGATCCACAATTTACAATCTACTTATTATCCACATATTATATATGACCCACAACTTATAATAACTTAAAAAATAATTTTAACACTCCCAATAATACGGTAAATTGCGTTCTAACTACTAGGGACAACCAATAAGGCCTCCTAAAGTCTTAATTAAATATTATTAGTAGTCCAGAATGTAAGTTTTGTTTGGAAAACATGTTGGAAATTTAATTTATCTAACAGTCAATCTACGATGACACGAACTTTTATGACCAACGGGTAAAACCACTACAAGAAATTTCACTTTTAACGATGTAATTTTTGTTGTAGAAAGTCATTTTAGGTAGTTTTGTTGAAAATAGGTTGTCGAGAGACTTTACAAGACCAAAATTTTCGTTGTTAAAAGTAAAATTTCTTGTAGTGAACATAGTAAAAATTAGGTTGAAATTCCAGCAATTGGTGACCCAAATAAGTTTCCAAATGAGACCCAACAGGGTTGAAGGCTGCTGAAAAAGATGGATGGAAGAGGGGTGTCGAATTCTGCTTTTCCTTGCTTTTTTAATGTGTTTTTGATTAGGTGAATGCATGTATTTATAGAAAAAATTGATATTGTTTAATTAAGAATAAATAGTTGAATAGACTTATGATTATACTATAGAATTTTGGATGAGAGAGTAAATTCATAAAACATTGTTGATATCGGATATTATCTTATCCTAGTTGTTTAATAAGCAAACAAATCTTAATACGATTAAGACTACCAAATATCAATTAATTGTTTAATCCAAGACTATGTAGATCATAACTAATACACTAGTCCAAATTGTGGTAGAAAACACAATTGTAATTAATATTAAAGACAAATCAAACCCATAACACACATTAGCCAAACGCGTAGATGGATACCCGCTTCGAAGTGATGAATTTAATATATAATGAAATCCTAATATAATTAAGTCACACCAACTTAGTTAAATCCCAATATATTTAACACTCAATATGGTCGAATCCTTTATTTAGTTAAGCCATGTTTTCCTTTAGACTTGTAAATCTTGAGCTTCAAATATATTCGAATCAACTTTTTCTTGATTCGTTTCACGTAATTCAATACGAGTTACAAAACGAGCACAATATTGATACGATAATTCTCACTATTTTAATATTTAATTAAGTAACCTCAAATAATTAATCAAATCCAAAAATTATTTTCACTTGAGTCCTTCAACATCACAAAACTATCATAAAAGTCCAAATAACTATCTTGCAAATCAAATTGAGCTATTACTAACTTGTACCACGACTAGACATGACAAAATCATTTCTACTGGCTAAATAAACACTTACGAGCAAGCTTTAACATTTTTGGGGTTCTATATCTCTTAACATGAATCTTTGATAGCTGAACTCTACCCCTGCCCCTATTGTGATTGCTTTCGCCTACTCTTTTGATTTATGCTGTATTACTTGGCAAAATGGCATGTGGTCACTCTGATATCATTTTAGCTAATTGTCTCACTTAAGTCTCCCAAATTTTGATTGATGCATGTTGATTCTGCAATGTGTTATCGGTTTTCTTAATGAATTGAGATATCATTTCCTCCAATAAAGGCTTTTTCTCATACTGTTGGAAACCAGATGGAGTATGGTTTTGCAAGATTCTAACTGTTGCTCTAAGAGAAGTTGGGATGGTTTCTCCAACCAGAATTACACATATTGGAGTAAGGGATTATTTTCCTGGGGCTGGAAATTTTGTACATAGCAAGTTTCTTCACTAGATAGTGCAAACATATTTTTCAATAGGCAATCCACACATTTCACAATGTGACTTCTTTATTAAAAGATGTGGCCAATTTATAAGCATGTCCTTAACCTTTCCCACGCTTCAAAAAAAACATATGGAGATTTCAAGCTTCATTTTTGCAACTTTTGCTGGCTGAAAGTACTTTCTAAAGAATTTATTTCAAGATCTTTCCAAGTTGTGATACTACTTGTTGGTAAAATTGGTGTATTAATTATATTCGACAATTTAATCACGTGTTTGCAAATGAACAAAATGACAACTTATAGAAATATCGATAAATAAAGAATTAGATTCGGTCGAGGTAAGAGTTTGACTCTTTCTCTTTAATACTGAAATTGCCCTCAAGACAGTGCTTACGGTTTCTCGACACACGCCTCTCAAGATACAACGACCACTTCTCGTAATGGAAGCACTCCAAATTACGAGAACAACGAACCCGAAACATATTTTTGTTCTCTCTTTAACCGAAAACTCGACTTGAACTTTATGCGTAAATTATTTTTATACAAAAATGATTTACGCAAAACGTGTAGAGACATTTGGTTTAAAGTGAAGTTATTTAATTTCCAAACATAAAGGGCCTTTTTATAAGAATTGAAAGATTATGTCAAAAGACACAACTTCATAAAAATGCATGTCCAAAAGACATGTCTTATTGGAAAAGCACATGTCTCTAAGTTGAAAAGATGTGACTGTTGAGAATGACATGTCCAAAAAGACACGACTTTTCATCCAAAGGAATTCTAGAATATTCCGCAATATTCTAATCTCATTTTTCAACAATATTCTTGTATTTAAGCGATTCACTTTAGGCTTAATTTCTCATTCACCCAATATTGATTCGAGTAACTAGTTATACTATGATAATCTACTCGCCGTAGTAGAACACGTTTGGCCTTACGATTCCGTACTCAACTAACGGGCTCGCTTAAATAATTGGTCAAAGTTGGTCAAAACCAACATTACTAAATAAATTTTCAACAATCCCCCACATGAATAAAAATTAACGCAAACGACTATGCAGACACTAAAAGAGAGTACAAGCGGAAAGCTATTGTATCAAGATAGGTGGCTTCCGGCTTTGAACCTTCCTTAGTAGAATACTATCGAATTTACTTGGTTAATCAGTGAACGTATGTCTTGAACTGTTCAGCCGTTTGTGTAAACCAAGACAATAGTACCCACACAATAACCTTCCTAACACCTTCGGTTCTCATGGTTGTGTTCATTTTGGCCCCGAACAACTCTTGAGTTTCATAAGTGCTTTAGAAAAATCAAGCTTCAAAACATTCTCATAGAAGTCGCCCCACTTCACACTTACATAGGTGATCTCTTATTAATAATATTCTCGCCATACTCTACTTGGTTTATCCAAACTATAAGAATCATTAAAAGTTATTACTTAACCTCATACACTCGCAGATAGCACTTTTTCTTACAATAGAAATGGGTAGGAGATAATTCCCAATTGTTTAACTAAATCTTCATAACTTAGTCAGTCCCATGAACCAAGATCTTGGGATCTCCAATCAACAATGTTGAGTTACCATTATAAAGACTCATGCATAGTAGGCTTTTAATCCCATTTCACTCGATACATAGTACTTGATCTCTTGGTAAACTTTTAGTAAGCGGATCCATGATATTCTCTTTTGACTTTATATAATCGATGGAGATTAAACAATTTGAGATCAAGCGCTTTATGGTATTATGTTTTCGGCGATATAACGAGACTTATCATTATACATACTATTTGTGCTCTTTCGATAGCCAACCGACTATCACAATGCATACTATATTGCTAGCAATCGGCTTAGCCAACATGCAATTTCCTATAAGAAATTACGGTCGCCGTTTTTTCCTTTCTAGCTTTATCTATGAACTCACATTCCATCGTGAATCGAACTATACACGTTGCTTTAAGAACTTTTAAGAAATTTTGAATAGATCATACTTCATTCTTGCTTCATTTAAAGCTCAAAAATTTAGATTCTATCACGATCTTCCAATACTCAAGTTATTTGGATGATTTCCAAGAAACAAATACACACTCAATAGTAAAACATATTTACTAGTAGATTTTGATTCCCTTGCATTGGATATCCAATTTACAACATCGTACAATTTTCAAGTTTAACAAGGGATTCATCACAGTGCAATTCAACATTTTGATGTTGTTTCAAAATTTCAATACTCTAATTTGAAGACAACAACACTATCTTCCACAAATCTTGGATTAAATCTGAACTTAAGTTGAGAATATAATACAAACAACAATCATACCCCCACAATTCTGGGTATAATTGTGCTTAGCAACATAATTTCATCAATATCATGAAGCACAAGAATTCTATTCGATTAAACAATCCATTGGCTAAGTACGCATTGCTTACATATATAACATTTCAGTAAGTACATATTTTTCAAACTGTAAAGTAGTCTCGAACCCGTCCTTGCTCAATAATAAACCGAAAACCAAACATATGGAACATCAATTATGGTTACTCTTTTTATTTTTTTTTTATTATTTTTTTTTTTGAGATCATTTTCAACACTACTTTGTCTAGTCCAATAATCTCCAAAGTAGAAGAGTTTCCCATAAAAGATGATTTCCACTAATTCGAGCATAAGATGAAAAATCTCTTTATCACAACAAACATGATGAGCAATGCCCATATCGATCCATCATGTCGATATGCCATTCTTATGTTATCTACCATATTGGTTTTCCGACATCCTATTAGACAATTTGTCTTCATTGGTTGAGGCATCTTTATACTAGAACCTTGCTAGATTCGAGCCGTGAGATAAAACAATAATTTATGTTGCCATCTCTTCAAGTCCATTTAGGAACTTTTCGAGTTTCTCTTAAGTAAGCATAGACATTTAGTACAACGAAAAGTAAATGAAATAGACATGAATGTAATTGCATAGGGATAAAGTCATGCACTTTCAAATACAGTACACACTTGCATCCATTGCCAATTAACTTTTAGAAATCGAAAGTGGAAAATGATTCTAAATTTGCTCATAATTTTTCCAACCATAATTAAGAAACTCGAATGCAAACAAGGACACTAAATTGTATACCATTTAGCAAGCCTTTGAACATTTACTAACCGTGTAATGCAATTAAGTGACAAATAAAAAAAATATCGGATATGGTTGCATGCACTTAGTCACTTATTTGAGGAGTAGATAAAATATTCAAATAATACTTGGACTGATATTAAAATTTGTACTAACATAACATAATGCAAACAAAGTTATTAATGGATTGCACAAAATTTTAACAGCATAAAATTTGAACACAAGCAGCATTCACAATATCCTTCCAACACTACTGGATATCTTGTATAATGTAATCAAAAGTTCAAAGTATATCTTAGATATCTAAGAACTCTATTTAATGCCTTCCAATGTTACTACTTGGATTACTAGTGAATCTACTCACTTTGTTCACAAGATATGCAATGTCTCGGACGCAGTGCGGTTCATAATATATATTAGACGCCTATGATCCGTAAATATTTCAACCCGAGACATAGGTTCACCTCTATTTTTGACTAAGTGCAAACTTAAGTCAATTGGAGTTTTACATGATTTTCATCATATACATTAAACCTTTCGAGTATAGTTTCAATACAATGAGACCGGGATATAACAAGTCCATCAAATATATTAGATATTTTAATTCCTAATATAATATGTGGTACACCCATATCTTTCATGTCGAAATGTTGTCAACATTTTCTTAGTATTCATGATAATATCATGATTGCTGCCCATTATTAACATGTCATTAACATATAGACATACAATTACATAGGCATTATGTGTGTTTTTTTTATATAAACACATTTATCAAACTCGTTAATTTTAAATTCATTTGATAACATCGTTTTATCAAATTTTTGATGTCATTGTTTTGACGCTTGTTTTAATCCATACAAGGACTTAACGAGTTTACACACATTTTTCTCTTGTCCAAGAGCAACAAACCCTTCAGGTTGTTTCATGTATATTTCTTTTTCTAACTTACCATTTAAAAATGCTGTTTTAACGTCCATTTGATAGACCTCAAGATTATGTAATGCAATGATTGCCATTAGGACTCTAATCGATGTAATCCTCACATCGGTGAATATGTATCAAGAAGTCAAGGCCTTCCTTTTGTCTATATCCTTTTGCTACCAACTTTGGCCTTATATTTATCTATTGATCCATCGGTTTTAATTTCTTTTTGAAAATCCATTTACAACCTAGAGAGATTTATTTTCAAGTGGAGATCAACCAATTCCCAAGTGTGATTTTGCATAATAGACTCCATTTCACTATTGATAGCTTCTTTCCAAAAAGGAGCTTGTGGAGTAGACATTGCCTCGGTAAATGTCTTATAATCATTTTCTACCATATATGTAAGAAAATCTAGACCAAAAGATATATATGTCCTGACCCTTTTACTACGCCTAGGTTCTCCATTATTTTGATTATCATCATTATAAGTTCGTTTGTTTGAACTTATTTGTTTCTTGTCGTTACATGGAAATACATCTTAAAAAAATGTAGCATTCCTAGACTCAATGATTTTGGCTTTATGTATATCGGGAATATTTGACTTATGTACAAGAAACCGATATGCATTGTCATTATTTGCATATCCAATAAATATGCAATCAATAGTTTTAGGCCCAATTCTAACTTGTTTGTGCTTAGGAACTTCTACTTTAGCCAAACACCACCACACTTTTAAGTATTAATAGGTATGCTTATGACCTTTCCACAATTCGTATGGAGTTTCATCTATTTTCTTTTGTGGTAACTTATTAAGAATGACATTTGTCGAGAGGATAGCTTCCTCCCCATAAGTTTTGGGGTAGTCCAGAACTTATCAACATAGCATTCATCATCTCTTTAAGAGTTTGATTTTTGCGTTCAGCAATACCATTTGATTGAGGTGAATAGGGAGCCGTAGTTTGATGAATAATGCCAGATTCTGAACAAAATTCTTCAAATGGTGTTACGTATTCCCTCCTCTATCACTACTGAATAATTTTTTTTTCGCTTGCTAAGTTGATTTTCCACTTCATTCTTATAATGTTTAAAAACATCTAAGGCCTCATCTTTGCTTCTTAACAAATAAACATAACAGTATTTAATGCAATCATCAATGAAAGTAATGAAATACTTTTTACCACCTCTAGTTTGCACAAACTTTAAATCACAGATATAGCTGTGAATTAATTCTAAAGGTGTTGTGTTTCTTTCAACACTTGGAAACGGTGTTTTGGCTAACTTAGCCTTTACACAAGTTTCACACTTATTATTAGGGTCAAATTGTAGATTAGGCAATAAATTTAAATTCATAATTCTACTAACAGAATTAAAATTTGCATGTCCTAATCTATGATGCTATAAATAAGATGACTCAAGCATATAAGCAGAACTAGATGTATTATTATTGCTTGATTTCGGTATAATAGTAAAGACATTCATCTTGAACATCCCGTCACAATTTGTGATTAAGAGTCTACCTACTTTTTCCATAATTTTGAAATGCACAAGATTGTTTTTAATTTTTTAACATTACTAACTATCATACATATATTTATTATATTTAAAAATAAATCATCAATTTATATATTTTCAAATTCAAATATAATTAATAACCAATTTGCTATTTTAGGCACCAAATCATATCATCTTTAATTATTGGGATTAATATTAGAAAGCATCACATACACATATCATTCTCGGTGAGTACAAATTTTTCAGATACAAAGACTAACTTAAAGTCATTTTTGCTAAGTAAAGAGCCAAATACAAGATTTTTACGAATATCGTGCACATGTAGCACATTGTTGAGGACGAGCTCTTTCTTGGGAAGTCATTTTCAAAGTCACTTTCCTTGTCCTTCAACTTTGAACTTGCACTTCCATGAACAATTGTTCCCCATTGATTGCCTTGTAGCTAGAAAGCATTGTCTTGTCAAGACATATATGATGAGTAGCACCAGTATTTACCTACCATTCTCTAGGATTTGCCAACACTATTGCATTGCATTCAGATACAACAGCACACAAGTTCATTTCTTGCATTCCTTCAAATAATGTGTCTAATTCACCATATTTACTTGTGCATTTTGATTCTTAGGCTTGTCGCGACACTCATTTTACAATGTCTTGATTTACCACACTTGTAGCAATTTTCCTTGAATTTCTTAGCACACTTCTTGTTGTCTTTGTTCGGAGTATCACTAGAATGTTTCCTTTTCTTATTTGTCTTAGATGCGATTCCATCATATTGGCCTTTGCTTGTATAGATTGTCCTCCAAATTTTCTGTCGGACTTTCTATTATCTTCTTCAATCCTCAACTGGACAATTAATTCTTCCAAGTTCATCTCCTTGCGTTTGTGCTTGAGATAGTTCTTAAATTCTCTCCATAAAGGAGGGAGTTTCTCAATAATTGGAGCCACTTGAAATGATTCACTAATGGTCATGTTTTCAGCATGGACACTACAAGAAAAGAGGGGTATAGGGACGACTTTTGTCGTCCCTATAGGTACAAATGTCGTCCCTATAGGTGTACAGGGACGACATAGTCGTCCCTAACGATCGTCCCAATAAGCCTGTCCTAGTAAGTCAACAGAGACGCGACAATAGTCGTCCCAATAGCTTAAGATTTATAGGGACGACTTTTGTCGTCCCTATAGCCCTTATTTTCGCCTTCTACAATCGCCGAATTATTCGCTTCAACAGACCAATTGGGACGACAATAGTCGTCCCAATAGTTCATTTATTGGGACGACAATAGTCGTCCCAATAGGTCGAATATATAGAGACGACTTATTGTCGCCGCAATAGGTCGAACCTATTGGGACGACTTATTGTCGCCCCAATTGGTGTCCACTATTGGGACGACTATAAGTCGTCCCATATGTTGAACTATCGGGACGACAATAGTCGTCCCAATAGACAAAATATCCATCTTAAATGTTTTTTTTTTTGAAATTTATTTATTCTAATAAATAATAACACTTTCTTTACTAATTTAATGAATTTAATAACAATGACCTGAATAGAAACATGAAATAAAAAGTTTTAAAATAACATAAATAATATTAATTATATTATGGACAAAAAACAAATTGTATCAAAACATCCTAAAAACCATGCACAATAACTTCCATCACAAAATAACCATAATGTACAAAACAAAAGTATTTACAAATAAAATTGATAGAGAGAGAAGACTAAAGATCGGATAAATAATCTTCGGTCCCTAGAAGAATCTAACTCTTCTTCATGTGTCACGATGGGGAGGTGGTGGTGGCGGTGTCGGTAGTCAATTCCCGGCATGACAGTTGCAGTTACTCGTTAACAGATGTGATAAATTCATTCATTTGCTGCATGTATGTCTCCATTTTGGACTTCAATGCATTGGTTGCCCGAATAGATTCACCTGCACGTGTTGGTCCCGCAATCTCGTGAGTGGACGAGTGAGGCGGAAGTGCCCCTCGAAACCCGTCCCAATCTGCCGGTGTCCCTCCTCTCCCGTGACCTTAAGAACAACGCCGTTCTCGTTGATCGCCACGCCACTGGAGCTAGCTTGCTCGCTTGCTCTTCCTGCCTCCTCCACCATTTTTTCCTTACATAATCAAATTTAAAATATTTGTCAAGAAAATGTGAAATTGAAATAATGCTCGATTACTACATCACTTTGTATTAACTTGTACGTACATAATCGGACGCAGCCCTTTCGCTCACCCACTCGCCATTTCACGATGGTTGACTTTAAATGTTTCAATGACACTCGCCACTCCTGGTCTCAAGCGGTCCCTTGTATACGTATGCATATGAAATGAATAACTCGAACGTCATGAAGACATTGAAAATGAAATTATGGATGACAAATAATATCTGTTACTATATCGAAACGCAGCGTGGCAACTATAGTTTTTGACCCCCGCAGCTAGTATACTTTATTTTTCCCTTTTAATTTTGTTCGTCATTGAAACATCCTATAAAAATAAAATGAAATGATTACAATGTTAATATTAATATTTAATGGAAATTCAATTAATTAAATAAAACGACTTGTGCTTACCTTAAATTTTTGACTCGACGGCGCTCTATGCACTTTTCCCATACCTCCGTCGTCGGGGCTGCGAAGGTACTGGCGAAGACCTTTATCTCTTATGTATGCATTCACATCGGACTTGTAATCGACGATATCTTCGGCCATTATATATCTTGATACCGTCAACAATGAGCTTGTAATCATCGTTGAGTAACGGCTTGGATTGACATCAAAATATTCCTATAGCAAATCACTTATGTATGAAGTTAGACTTTATTAAAAGTACTTACGGTATAAAATGACAAATTAATTTACTTACGATACGTCAGCCTCCGGGTAGCATCTGCTTTTTGTTCCTCCGAACATTCGCCCATCTATCGAAGTAGGGGTGCACAAATTGTCTCACACGTGTTCCTACAACCCTCGATACGTATTTTGGTTGTCTCCTCAGAGGTAAATATGTCCCTTCTTTTGTATCAAACTCTATGGGAGGGGTCTTTTTCCGTTAGACTCGAACAGCCACAAGATGTAACGATCTCGAAGGGCCCGCTTTTTAGCCGCAATCGCTCTGAATTCAAAAAAAAAAATACAAATTGGTTTACTATGTAAATGACTATGAATACACTCCATGTTTTGCCAAAAAAATGATCTTACCCGTCAGCAATCCGCTTGTAGACTATTTGCATGCCGATGTGAGGCTCATCTCCACCATCACCTCCATGGTGTAATACATCGCCATTATATCTTCGTCAATATCTAGATGACCAACAAATTTTATAAGCTTTCACTAATTGAATAAAATAATCACAAGGTGAAATGATCTTATTCTATTATCAAACAAACTACAATTTAAACGTATAATTGTGTAAAGAGTGAGATATACAAATGAATAGATAGATAAACGATATATAGTATTTGAGATGATCAATTTTAGAAGGATCCCAAATGTCAAAGTATCCTAGCAAGTAGCAAATAGTTCGCAAAAAAACTTCGAGATATGTGCTCGGTCGACAAACCGGTCGATCGGATGAGTCGACCGCTTGAGCGGGGACCCCAACGAAACGGTCGCCAATCCGGCCGACCGTTTGGGTCGTCCGCTTTAGCAGAGAGTTGAAACGGTCGACCGTATGGTCGATCGGCTACATCATCCGCTTCAACGTAATCATGAGAATTAGGCCCAGGTGTCATACGGTCGACCGGATTACAAAAACCGCTCGACCGTAATAAACTAATTTTGCCCGACTTTGAAGAATAGATTTCACTAATTTCTCCACAATAAGAAGAAACCGACATCTCAACTTCACCAAGTGATGTAAAAAATGAACATTTATCAATTATCTCCTCTCAATCATCGCAAATGCAGAGTTCATAACTTCCGACACCGTATGTAGACAAGTAAATTGTACAAATTTGTGGGAGGTTCCATAGAAGTGGTGAAGTACTGATAAAGAAGAGGAGCGTGCTTCAAGTTCTTGATATCCTCACCAGAAAGAAAATGGGTTTGTAGGAACACTTTCGGAAGGTTGCTCATATATGGCCACCGTAAGGAACCGCTTGTCTCTTTCTTGTAGAAGCTTGCACCCAGCTTCATAGCCCACAGCTCCTCGTTGCTCGCTCCAAATGTCCTTCTTTACTCAAAGCAAAGTTCAATAGCCTAATTTGATAAGGAACAGATCTTCTCTTGTATACCAAAATCTCATTACTCAACCCTATTTCATCAAATCAAAAACCCTAATGAAATTGAAAGAGGGTAGAAGGGTTGAGATGATTCTTGATGGAGGTTTGGTTGTGGAGTGTAGAATTCCTTTTGATGAACACGAGGGAAGTCTGATTTTGGGGAGAAATGGCATTTGGTGGAAATGAAAATCATAAGTCCGAATGTGTTCCGCTTGATTTTGTAAAATTTCGTGCTCTACAGGATGATTAAAGTCGTCCCAAAAATAAATAAGTCGAGCACACGCGTTCACATACCAATAACGGTCGACCGTTTGTGTCGTCTGCTTTGAGCAGAGAGGCCAAACGGTCGACCGTGTCGTCGACCGCTACCTCATCCGCTTGAAACAGCTTTCACAAGATGGAAATTTAGAGCACGTGATCAATTGGGACGACATTTTGTCGTCCCCAATTGATGGAATTAGGCGCGAAAATTCCCGCCAATTTGCTTGTGGGTATTAGGACTTATAGGGGACCAATATTTAAGCTATAGGGACGACAAAAATAAGTCGCCTCTATATATTGTAGACCCATAGGGACGACAAAATAAGTCGCCTCTATAGATGCTAAACCTTTAGAGACGAATTGTAACTCTATAGGGACGACAAATAATTCGGGTCCAAAGAGCTTACAAAGTGGGAAAAAATGCGCCCAATTTTTAGACAAATTTTTTAAGCTATAGGACGCCAAAAATAAGTCGCCTCTATAGATTGTAGACCCATAGGGACGACAAAATAAGTCGCCTCTATAGATGCTTGAACCTTTAGAGACTAAATGCAACCCTATAGGGACGACAAATAATTCGTCCCAAAGAGCTTACAAAGTGGGAAAAAAATGCGCCAATTTTTAGACAAATTTTTTTAAGCTATAGGACGCCAAAATAAGTCGTCTCCATAGATTGTAGACCTATAGGGACGACAAAATAAGTCGCCTCTATATATTGTAGACCTATAAGGACGACAAAATAAAGTCGCTCTATATATAGACCTATAGAGACGACAAAAATAAGTCGCCTCTATAGATGCTCAACCTTTAGAAACGAAATGTAACCCATAGGGACGACAAAAGAAGTCGTCCAAAGAGCTTACAAAGCGGAAAAAAAATGCGCCAATTTTTAGACAAATTTTTTTACCTATAGGGACGACAAAATAAGTCGTCTCTATAGATAGACCTATAGGGACGACAAAATAAGTCGTCTCTATAGATTCTCAACCTATAGGGACGACTATTATGTATTGGGACGACTTTAGTCGCCTCTATAGCTTTTACAATCAGAGGGACGCCATTTTATTGTCGTCCCTAAAATGCTATATATAGAGATTTAATTTGGTGTCGTCCCTATAGGTGTCGCCACTATAGACCTCTTTTTCTTGTAGTGGGATTTCATGAAGAAGAACTTGTAATTCTTGAACCCGATTGATGACGGTTTTGGAGTCCATCATCTTGTAGTCAAGAAACTTGCCAACAATAAATTTCTTTGTGCCATTCCTCTGCTTTTGTATTTCTTCTCCAATGATTTTCCATAACTCTTTTGCACTTTTCATAGCACTATAGACACCTTGTAGTGTATTATCCAACTCATTTAGGATGTAGTTTTTGCATAAGAAGTCTCGAGTGTTTCCACGCATCCAAAGCAATAAGAGACTCTCTATTGTTTGTTCCTTCTTGCACCGCCGGAGGATCTTCACTAAGAAACTTTGCCAAATTCAAAGTGCTCAATTAGAATAGCATCTTTGTAGCCATCTTTTGAAGTCCACACCACTGAATTTTTTCGCTTCTCTCCATGTAGAACCAAGTGGTTTGAACCGAATAGCCATAGATGGAACCACATTGGTTGCACCATTAGTAGGGGGGAACAACCTTACTCCCATTTGTATCCATTGCTTTCCATTAACAGAAGATAAACTTTCGATATAATAAAATATGACTTTGATTGTTGAAGTTTAAAATAATAGTAACCAAAATTAAAGGTAATCAATTGACCTTTAATTGTTGAAATAAGCATAAACAAATGATTAATGGTAAAATGGAAACAACAGTGACCAATAATTAGTTAATAACATGCAGATTATTGAACGTATTGAAGGTCCCAGATCAGTTTTGGACATTAATAATTCAAAAATAGTACAGAAAAATAATAAAGTTATTTTACGTGCTTTATATATTCTGAAAACTCTGGTAAAAAAAAAAAACAGTGTGCATTCTGAAGTTATTCCTGGTTGCATTCTGAAATTTAGTTTTCAAATGAACAAAATGACGACTTACAGAAATATCGATAAATGAATAATTAGATTCGATCGAGGCAAGAGTTTGACTCTTTCTCTTTAAGAAGAAATTGTCACGCAAAAGTGCTTACGATTTCTCGACACACGTCTCTCAAAATACAACGACCACTTCTCGTAATAGAAATACTCCAAATTACGAGAATAACGAATCGAGACGATATTTTATTCTCTCTTTAAATGAAAACTCGACTTGAACTTTATGCAGAAATTATTTATATGTTAAAATGATTTATGCAAAATGTGTAGAGACATTTGGCTTAAAGTGAAGTTATTTAATTTTCAAATATAAGGGGCTTATTTATAAGAATCGAAAAATTGTGTATCAAAAGACACAACTTCATAAAAGGCAGCACGTCCAAAAGACATGTCTTGTTGAAAAGTATATGTCCAAAAGACATGTCTCTAAGTTGAAAAGATGTGGATCGTTGAGAATGACACGTCCAAAAAGACACGACTTTTCATCTAAACAGATTCTAGAATGTTGCAATATTCGTGTATTTAAGCCGATTCACTCTAGGCCTTAATTTCTCATTCACTCAAAATTGATTCGAGCAACTAGTTATACTATGTTAATCTACTCGCAGTAGTAGAACACGTTTACCCTTACAATTCTGTGACTAACTAACCGACTCTCGCTTTTAAATAATTGGTCAAAGTTAGTCAAAACCAACATTACTAAACAAATTTCCAACAACTACTACTTGCAGGACATGAATCCAGCATTTTATCCATCCTTCATAGTGTGTTGACAATCGTAGTCTGATTGCATTATCCGAGACACCTTAAAAAGTGAGGTTTAGACACATCTCCATGCAACGTGAAACATAGGTGTGCTGATTTTCTTCCGATTTCCTATAGAACTGGAATAATAGTATGACATCGGTACTTTGTTGAAAAGTAGGAGTCGTGAACTCTCCAACGTGTCATCCTCTTCAATTACAACCAATGGATTTGGTGGATTTGCCATTGTCATGTCTCTTCTTCTCAACCTGAAAGTTCATTCAATCTTCGGGTGGCTTGAGTTTGAGGTCATCGAAGTCTTGCATGCAAAGAGTGAACTAGCCTATAAAGGACCAGCAATAAAAAGAATATATTAAAAAGAAAAATTATAAAGAAAAAGCAATACAATTTGAATTAAAGCTATAAATAAGCCATATTTGATTAAATAACAAACAATCCCTAACAACAATACCAGTTCGCTTAATTGATGAATAAGTGCCAATAAGTGCAAGAGTGTCAAAAACAAGTAGTAATAATGAATTTAAGTCTAGATTCACAAGAAGATTGTGTTCTTATATTTGAAATAATTTTATTTCTAACCCTAATTAATGAAAACTGAATGCATAAATTGTTTGATTTGTTGATTTTAATTTAATAAATTGTACTAAAATATGTTCCAAAAATATAAATTTAAAATTGATTAGGATTGTTCATATGTCGTGGATATCAAATAATATTATGTGACTATTGTTACAAATCATAAAGCAAAGGAACAAAACAAAGCAGACCCAAAGCGGATTAACGGTGATTCTTAAGTAGAAAAATAACAAAGAATGGATAGGCAAATAAAATCAATGTCTTGGAGCCGGGCCTCAGTATTCAACATGTTGTCCTTAAAGCAATATTCGCCCCTCACAAGTAACGCGAGCGCTTGCTTCCCGTGATACACTGACTTGTACCGCAACCGAGCAAATGAATCGAGAATATGTTGGAATGTAATCACCAAGCGATTGGAAGTAGTCGAATGAGAATGCAGAGATTTCGTGGAGGAAGAATTGTTGTGTTTTGGATCAAGATTGTTGTTGTATATATAGGCAAGGAGGAGCCTTATGCATTCAAGATAACGCTTTTACTCTGCACGCTTTGGAGTTACAAAACGCTTGATGTTACGTAATAAATGGATATAAGTTTTGGAGTTACGCTTTTAAATGAAAAACGTAAAATAAAATTCCAAAACGTAGCTTGTACTTTGTGGCCAATTTTTGGTTCATTAGGTCCGAGCATTCGTACGCAGTCGCGCCCCAGCACACAAGTTCAAGGCTTGAAGGCCAAGTCGGTCCAAGATTTGCACCCCTCCCAGGGGCCAGAGCCTACTTGGAGGATTCTCTATGCAACAAATGGTTACACTTTACAAATTGTTAACCATATATAAATTGGTCCACAATCTTGTTTTTATCCGATGTGGGACAACTATTTAAGTTTTCCACACATTTTCATATTTTATCAATTTTCCAATGTGGGATGGAATATTTATATTCTCCATAAATTCCCACTATTCCATTTGTAACCGATGTGGGATTGTAATCCCTTTTTAAGGCTCCTCTCCCAATCCCACTTCTCAAGCAATGTGATTCAATTTCACTTCATTAGTGAAAATCTATTTTCCTCCAATATATTTTCCAACAATCCCCCACATGAAAGGAAATTGATAGAGACACGGAATACTTGATGATAAAGTTCCATAGTTGAAACCCACATAGGATAGGTAGGAGTTACCTTTGAACCTTCCCTTGTTAAAGTACATTTACTTTACTAGCCGATTAGTAGCACGATGTCTTTGAACTATTCTCGCCTTTTGTGTAAACGATGATGTACCTCACATGATTCTTCCTAACACATTTCGGCTTCTCATTGGTATGTTCGTTTGTGGCCATGAACATATGCCCGGTTCAAAGAGAGTTATTAAGAATTGAGCCTCACAATTTCTTTCGAGCGGCCCACTTCTCTCTCACATAGGTGATTTCTTAATTAAGAGTAACCCGACATTACTCCGCCGGATTTTCGACGATAAGAATCATTAAAAGCCTATTGCTTATCCTCTTTCCACGGCATCATCATATTATTACAGAATGGACAGGAGTTAACCCCACACAATGATCCTATTAAGTATTTGTAATTAGGTTTTCTCATTGAACCTAGATCTTGGGATCTCCATCGCTTAGGTTGAGTTTCCATTACAATAACTTATTCTTTCGTAGAGCTTAAGTCCCATTCCTATAGATGACTTTGCAACTAACTCTCTATTTAACCCTTTGGTTAGCGGATCC
>CM042671.1:13676571-13814759 GCA_023638005.1 Forsythia suspensa | reverse complement strand
AATTTCATTCAATTAACTTAGAAATTTCAGTATAAAATTATCATCATTGCCAAACAACTATCATAGGATGAGTAGGGAGTATCTCTATAATAGAACAACGCGTAATTGTTTAATATTGTCTACATTAATCTTGATACCAACATAAAGCATTCTAATTTAACAAGAACTTTTAACCAAAAATATTTACCAGTGCATCAAACTTTAAGTAAATACTCCCTCCGTCCCACAAAGATAGACTCGTTTTCTTTATTTATCTGTCCCAAATTATAGGCTACTTACTTTATACAGGATATATTAAATTTTTATTTTTCCTAATATACCCTTATTTAATTTACATTGTTATCAACCAAAATATCTCTCTCTAAACTTTCATTTATTTTGTTCTTTTTCCCAATGTAATTCTCTCTCTATCTATATAACTTTCTCACTCTAAACATTCATTTATTTTTTTTTTCCGTGTAACTTTCTCTCTCTCTCTCTCTCTCTCTCTCTCTCTCTCTCTCTTTATATATATATACACACACATACAGGGGCGGAGTTGGGGGGGGTCCCAGGGGGGACCTGGACCCCCCAACTTTTTGTGGGTGTATTTTTTTTTTTTTTGAGTTTTTAATTTTTAATATATAATTTAACTTTTACTTAATATCATTTTAATAGATGACAATTAGATCCATTGACCCAATATCAATTAGAGCTTGTTTAGTATAGTTTAAAAATTAGTTTATTTGACCGAAATGGTTTATTTGACAAAGAATAGTAAAAAATATCATTTTACTAAGGCAAATTTTTTTGTCAAATAAACTATTTTTTTATCAAATAAGTCATTTTTGTCAAATAAACTAGTTCATAAATTAGACAAACTAACTCTTAATGTAAGACAATTCGACCTATTGACCTAATAAAATTAATAATACAAAATTACAAATGATTGACCCATTCCTCAAATGATAATACAAAATTAATGAAGGTATTTGCTTGTTAATATATATCGTGTTCAAATAATAATTGTATATAACACTATTATAAGGGTTTAAATTTGTGTCCATAAACTACGTAGCTTAATTTTAAATAAAATAGATATAGATTCTATTTTTGTGCAATGACTTCTTGTAAGTTTTTTAAATACTATGACTTATAAAAAAATATTAGATTCTCATAAGAATAAGTTCATTAATTGTAGTTTGAGGGAAAAAAAAAATTTCGGGGGCAGCCCCCCGAGAGCCCCCCGGCCCACGACCCACCCCTACGTGGGACCCCCCAACTTCAAAAATTTGGCTCCGCCACTACACACATATCTATCTTTTTTATTTCCATTTAACTTAAATAGGGGTATAATGGGAAAATTGTGTGAAATTTTATAATTTCAATTACATTAAATGAGTTTTCTTAACTGTGTGAAAAAAAAAAAAAGTGGGTCTATCTATCTGTGTGGGACGGAGAGAGCATAAGAGAATAGATAATATAACTAGAACTTCAACAACTAAATCCTCCAAAAGTTGCTTTCACCTCAAGAAGCCAAAAAACTTCCGATTTAAATTTTTACAAGAAAAATCGATCAGAACCCAAATATGTAGATTTCTTCCCACAAATCCTAAGTTGTCATAACATAAGGAAGCAATAACACGTATCTTTGGCATATATCGACAATCAGAAATTTTTAAATGATAAATTTATCTAAGAAACTTTATTTTTCAAAGTCATTATTTTCTGCGAAAGCTAAATATGTTGATCACAAATTCACAATCAGATCAAGTCAGAACCCTAAGAAAGTTCATCAGATCCAAAAAATCAATTATGCCCTCCAAAATACGCAATTAAACACACAAGAATAACAAATTATTTCATACCTGGTCCAATAAAGTTCTATTTTTTCACCAGATCTACAAAAAAAAAAAACAGAAAAAATCTTGAAAACACAACATCAGATCTGAAAATACCTTAGGAGATTCCCCGGGTAAAACATCCCAACCCAAACGCGGCCTCTTCCTCGGTCGCCGATCCATCGTCAACTCCGTCACACGCTCCATCTCCATTTCAGACTGCGATAAATAAATAAAAATCTTTTGAAAGAAATTTATCTAGATAGAGAAAGCTTTGGTTCCTTAGAGAGAGAAACTGAGGAGTTTGATAGGATAATGCGTTTGCACGACGCTACCCAAATGTTGCGAAGATTGAGTTGCAGGTAATCCTGATCGTACACGTGGCAGTTATTACAGTCCTTACTCTTCGTTGATGATTCTCAGCTTAATGCTATTCGTGTTGTTTAGTAAAAGTTTTTGAAAATTATAATGAGTGATACGAAATATAATAATATATGGATAAAAAGTGAATAAAAAATTTGTAATGTGAATAAAAATAATATTTAATTAATTAGTATATTGTTTTTTTTTTTTTATGGTGGAATCTGACCGTAGAGTATTTTAATGAATTGAAGAGTTGAGAAGAATAAGAGAGATAGTTTTGTTTGAGAAGAGTTTGATTTTGATGAATATGGAGAATAATTTGGAGAAATTGAGAGAGAGATATGAGTTTTGATTTGAGAGAATGAAGACGTAGTGACAGACAAAAAAATACTTTTTTTTGTGTTTGTAGCGGAGTAAACTTCTTTACAGTCGGTGATTAATTTATAAGTACTTATAAATATTTTTAAATATATGTTATTTAGAACATATCTAATGCAATAATGTGAATTGTTGTACATGTGAAAAATAAAATAGAAACAGAGAGAAAAGCATCTCCAATGAAATTGTGGATTGAAAAAATTGTAGTCCACATGTACAAGAGAATGTGGTCAATGAATTATGAAAAATTAAATATATAATGATTAACACATATTATGATAGAGATAAATTATAAAAAATTAAAAAATAAAAAGCTTATAACACATTTTGATAGACGTTAGACATCCTCTATATTTTTCTTTGCCAAATAAATAATTTAAAGTGGTATGACGCACTTTTTAATATAATGTAAAGTTGCGATGGAGGTGTTCCTAGTGTCAGCTTATATTTATGACAGTGAATCATGATTCATTATTCTAGACTAGTGCTAGACACCCTTAGTCAACACTAAACAGTAATAAATAGTATTATTATATAGTTACCTTTTTTGAGTTGGATTTATCTAAGGTTGAGTTAAGCGTTCAAGATAGGGCTTGACCAATTGTGAGTAAGTTGATTACATCACAACTTAATAGGGTTTATTCACAAATAACCACAATAAATAAAATATTTCTTAAAATATTTGTTGACGTTGGATCTCACACCAACCACATGTCAACAGATTTCTAGTCAATCATTTGTTACGCTGTATGTTGTCTGCACACTAGGACAATCGTCAGCCACCAAGATCACCGAAAAAATGGTCCAACGATCGTTGGTACTCTGACGATCAAATCAACTGCCAGTATATGTAAGGGATAACAATATACAGAGAATAATAATTGGGTGTAGGAGAGACAAGTAGACAGAGATTTGAGCAGAGTTTAAGGGTGAGAATAATGCGTACTTTAGAATAACCAGAAACGTTGTATTTATAGCCTCAAAGTTCTAATTGATTTAGGAAAACAATCAATTGGATATCTGATTGGATTCTCGTTCCTTATGGGATATAGATGATTGGATGTCAAGGTAATCTCCTAGATTTCAATCCTTATTTGAGTTGATCACATTGCCTAATCTTTAGGAGATTAGAATTTGGTTTCTTTGTAAGAATCTGTGTGTCAATCATACACAATCTTTCCTTAGGCATATCTTTGGTCATTCTCGAATTATCTTTGCTTTCGCGATTACGAGGGATTCAAGCTCGTGACAAGCATCTTGGATTAGTCATAAGATTCGAGGCTTGTCATGGGCTTCACTCCACTCCGATTTATAAGCGCTAACATGTTACTGGGCTCGCAAGGCTCTTATAAATTAAAAATGCCTTCGCTGGGATTATAAGGCATTCGCGAGGCCTAACTTAGGCCCTCATTGGACCTTTACGGGGCTTATAGGGCTTTTTACCGACGTGGAGGCCTTGCTGAAATCTGGTGGTAACAATAGTCTCTCAAGTCCAAGCATATTATTTATAGTAGGCGTGGGACTTTGAAGAAAATTTTTGGTATATATGTTTTTTTTTGTTTGGCGAAGGTTAATCTTCACCTTGATTGGAATTGTTTAGTGGAGTTCCTCGCGGATGTATACTTGAATTATTCGAACCAGTACAGTCTCCCAAGCCCAAAGTCTGTTTATTTATAACGGGTGAGGGCTTACGTGCCTGCAATTTGTGTGATTTTGTCCAAGCTGTCACAGTGGTCGGGCAATGATAAGTTGAGGAGTCAGCACCATAAATATTGTTGGCGCGTGTAGGACGGTTGGGGGTGCGCGTGGAGCACGTCCTTTTACTTTATTAAATGCCTAGGGTTCCATTTTCCCGCCTATTGCCCTGCCTTGGACACGTGTTCGCTGGATGGGTGGTTGAGATAGCGTCGTTTGAATTAGACGGTGGGGATTGAAGGAGCTTAGTCTATATAAAATATTGTCTTCATCAACATACATTTTTTTCAGTTTTGTGTATTCTTGAAATCAAACAAGCGTTTCGGCTAGAATCAGAGGAGTTCAAGCCAACAACTAAAGAGTACAACGGCGTTAGTTAGGTAAATTTGTAGGGCTTGTTGTGTTTCTCTTTGCGCGATTAATCTGCTTGGCCATTGTTTCTGCCATCTTCTCCGATGACGTTGGAGATTTAGTTAACCAAAGGAAACAAAGACAACAATGTCATCTAAGAACGATGACTCCCAGAATCAATCGGTGGCTGGCACTGACCCTGAAATTATGGGTGAGGTTCTGTCTTCACCCGAGGGGCATGATGAAGTTGACCAGAGGCCAACTGTTGCTCATCTTCATACGGCATCCACGAGTGGAAGAAGGAAAAATCCCACGGTTGCACAAAAATCAAAGGCAAAAAAGAAACAGCGAGACACTGGAGTTCCTTGGATGAGGACGTCGTTAAGTCAAAGGGACACTCCTACAGCTCGGTAACTTGTGGAGGAGTTAACGAACTCGGCAGCTGCTGCCTCGATGGTTCGCTCGAAGATTAAGGAGGTAGACTTGGATGATACCGGACTTTATTATGATATTCCCGAATTGGTGGTGCTTAGGTCTCACGGCTCGACAAAACGGGCCGACGTCCCACTTGAGGATTTTGTTGATGTTTACGAGCCAGCAATGCAGTAAGGCCTTCGCTTGCCGTTGCATCTTTTTTTTTGCGAGGTATTGCGAGACTGGAATTTGGCCCCATGTCAGATAACGACCTACGGCGATCGCATATCGACGAGTGATTTGATCTTCTCGAGATTGGCCTCTATCCCGTGTTGATTCACCATGTAGCCCAAGAATTTTCTCGAATGCAACTCCAAAAGTGTATTTCAGGATGTTGAGCTTTGAGCTTCATGCGGTACTTACAGAGAATTTTGAACATCTCCATCAAGTGTTCAATGTGATCTTCGGCATTCACACTATTCACGAGCATGTCATCAACGTAAAAGTCCATTGTATTTCCAATATGTTAGAAAACATGCGGTTTACTAATCCACAGTATGTAGCTCCCGCATTCTTTAGACCGAATGACATCATTTTGTAACAATACAACCCTTGATGCATGATGAGCGAGGTGTGTTCTTCATCTTCCACAAACATCGAATCGATTATAAGCGGAATAGGCGTCTATAAAGCTAAGTAGCTTATGACCCGTGATCGCGTCAACCGGTTGATCAATGTGTGGAAGCGGAAAGCTATCTTTGGGGCACACTTTGGTTTAAATCGAGAAAAGTCTATACAAACCCTCCATTTCTTGTTATTTTTCTTCACTAGCATGGGGTTGGATACCCATTAGGGGTAGACCGACTCTCTGATGAATCTGTTTGTTAGTAGCTTGTCTACTTCCTCTTTCAGGACACCATACCTCTCGGTACTCAGAGGCCTTCTTTTTTGTATCTTGTGGTGTATTTTGGGATCCACTTTCAGGGCGTGGTAGGCCACGGATGGATCGATCCCTACCATGTCACTGTGTTTCCATACGAAGACGTCGGTGTTTTCTTGTAAGAATTGTTCAGTTCTTTCTTCATCCCTTCCTCCAGTTTTCTGCCGTACTTGTAACATCTAGGTAGGGTGCGAAGGGTTTGTAGAGAACGTTTCTAGCTCCTATACCGGGAAGGCTAGAGAATCTGAGCTTATAATTCGAGGGTCCAAACCTTCGTCCAGTATCATCTTCTCTTCAATCTTTTCAGGGTCGACATTCATCGGCTTCATCTGTATTATCATCACTGCAGATGGAGCGTCTTCGCGCTTCACGGCCTTTCGGAGTGCGTTCATGTAACGAGGATCTTACCTGCATGCGGTTTCTGCGAACCTGGAGACTCCACCGACGTTGAGAACTTTATTGCCAAGTGGTAAATGGATGTTACCGCTTGCGGTGTCGTTAATGCGGGCCTACCAAAGGCTCCATGATAGGCAGAGTGAGTATCGACCACCAAGAACTCGATGAATTTATTTAAATGACACGAAGGCTCTCTGAAGTCCATTGCAAGGGTAATTCTAACTCAGAGGATGAAGCTATCTCTTGTAAAATCGAATAACGGTTATGAATTGGTCGTTAGTTCATGATCCACATCCATTTGGTCGAAGGTGCTACCAAACAAGATGTTCACAGCACTGTCGTCGTCGACCAACATTCGTCTTAACACGTTCCTGGCTACAACTGTAGTAGCGAACTACCAAGGCATCGCAATGCAAGTAGTGTATACCAACTTCATCATCTTTTGTGAACGTGATCTGTGGGGCCCTAGGCTAGTGCCCATGAACACCGCCAACTTTTACCGCTTTTTCTCTTCTGCGCCTTTGCATAGTTTCACTATGAATTCATCGTGTGCCCTCCAACATAGGGCCTTTCAATAATTGTGTTGATTTCTCAGACAAGAGGAGCTCTCACGGGTCTTTTCACCCTTAGTGGATCCTTGTTTCTATCGTTCTCTCGGTCATTGCGGTGAGGTCCATCATCCTGGTGTCGGGAATGAGGTCTTCACCCTTGATTGGGCAGTCATCGATGCTCTCAAGCCGGTCGGTTCTCCTCTCCTTACTACTAATCTCCTCAGTTGATCAGTTCCTTTACGTTGGGGACGATCCCCATGTGTTGTGCACCGGGTCCCTGTGTATGTTCTGAGCTTGGATGAGAACAAATTGGTCGAGAAATTGCTATAGGTGTCCGCATGGGGGCGAGATTGTCTCTGTCGATTGAATATCCTATAGCGGTTGTTATGTGGCTCGGAAGAACGCTTTTCTCGAAAACGGTTGAAGCGGGGTTCGAGGATAACATCGCCTTCCTCCGATAGCGATATGCCCTATCTCTTTTCTGCTCTTTCTTTGTTCTCGATTGTCTCCTTAGATCAAATTTCTCGCTTGATCAATTTTACCGATTGACTATAGATTTTAGATTCGGGTATTTTGGACGTCTCTCCGGAAGGAGTGCGCATGTGAAGTCCGATCACCAACAAGCGCATCAGAGCTTTGTCATCGGTGGCGTTCTCAATTTTATTGATGACAACGAACCTTTGAAATAGCTCTTCACCGAATCTCCCTCATTTTGTCGAATGTCGTGGAGTTGAGCAATATCGGCTATCATTGTCTAGTTGCCAATGAAAGCGTTGACAAACTCCGGTTTGAGTTGAGGCCGACTCCGATGCTTCCCAGTTTCAATTTGTTGTATCACCTCTTCGCATCAGATGTGAGGGTGGTATGAAAATTTATGTACTTCACTGCAGGAGAGTTACCTTGGAGCTTCATTTTATATACGTTGATGATGTGATCCGTGGGTTTACCTCTTCCGTTATATTTTTCTATAGGGGACATTCTAAAGTTAACAGGAAGAGCTCATTGGCCTTCAATAAGTTGGAGAATAGGAGGTTCTCGTCATCGTCATCCTCATCGCATTCTAACTATTCCTTTTCATCCTCGAGCCTCGTAGGAATAAGTTTTCTGTGAACCGGTTGAGGTGGTCCTATGGAGGATCCCATTCCCAACTTGTCAAACACACTGGCGGCATGAGTCGACTGGTTTCTGTGTGCCCGAAGGGGTCTTCTATTTTGGTTGTCTTACGAGGGCCTCGATTCACATTCGATGGTTTCTACCATTTGAAGCGGTAAGTCGTCCTAAGATCGACGACTTCCTATTGAGTCGGACCTCGAAGGGCTTTTCTTGGGGCATGGCTAAACTTGGGTCCATGTTGAAGGGATTGATTCTCCAACAGTTCAAGCGCCGCCTTCATCCGGACATTGTCTAGCTTCAGGTCTTGGTTTTCTTCCTCGATCGTTCGCTTCTATTGTTGTTTCATTCTCTTGTGTCGGATTACGTTATGAAGGTCTTGGAGGCATTCCTGCAGCAAGTCAGTGTGATGGTACTCTACTTCTTCTTCTAAGGAATTTTCTGTTGCCATTCTCTTTCAAGTAAAAAACATATTTTTACCACAAGTTTTAGGTTGTGTAATATTTTTCGTTCCCACAGACGGTGCCAATCTGTTAACGTCAAATTCTCGCACCAACCATGTGTCAATAGATCTCCGGTCGATCCTCTACCGACTGTAATTACGCACACTAGCACGATTGTTAGACACCAAGATCACCTCGAAAAAGGGTCAAGGCGATCATTAGAACTCGACGATCAAGTCAACTACCGGTATATATGTAAGGAATAACAATATACGGGAATAATAATTGGTTGTGGGAGAGACAAGCAGACAGAGATTTGAGCGTAGTTTAATGGTAAAAATAATGTGTACCTTAGAATAACCAGAGATGTTGTATTTATAGTCTCAAAGTTCTAATTGATTTAGAAAAATAATCAATTAGATATCTGCTTGGATTCTTCTTCCTTATAGGATATGGATGATCGGTTGTCAAGGCAATCTCCTAGATTTCAATCCTTATTTGAGTTGATCACGTTGCCTAATCTTTAAGATATTGGAATTTAGTTTCCTTGTGAAAATCCGTGTGTCAATCATATACAATCTTTCCTTAGGCATATCTTTGGTCATTTTGAAATATTATGTTGCCCGCGGATTACCAGGGATTTGAAGCTCGACGAAGCATACTGGATCGGTCATGAGATTCGAGGCTTGTCATGGACTTCGGTCTACTTCGATTTATGAGTGCTAACATGTTACTGGGCTCGCGAGGCTCTTATGAATTAAAAAGGCTTTTATTGGGATTATGAGGCCTTCGCGAGGCCTAACTTGGGCCCTCATTGGGGCTTTACGAGGCTTATGGGGCCTTTTGCTGATGTGGAGGCCTTACCGAAATTTGATGGTCACAACACTGTCATACTTTTTTTATTATTATAAAAATACTATTTTCAAGCTTCATAACACTTTTTGTTACATTTTTTATATTTGTTATTTTGGTTACAATAAATGTGTTACATTTATTATTAACAAACATAACAAATGTAACAACAAGTATTACAAAAATAAAAAACAGTATTTTTAAAATAAAAAAAATTAGATAATATATTCTGAATTAGGCTTGGCCCAGTACTTCACAATGGACTCCAATCATCTATTCATTACGCACATTTTTGGTTGGAAAAAATTGATATCGATATGTGTAAACATTATACTCACAATCTTCATCTTTTCGTTTGTAGTATTTTTGTCCTCATTCAATTTATTTGTACCTATCATTCGAACTTTTCAGTAATTTGTACAGATAATCCCTTTCAAAAATTTTGTCCCTAACTAAAATATAAAATAAAATATAAAATATATAGTGATGGTTCCTAAATTTTTCAAAAATGCAATAAATATTGATTTTTTTTTTTAATTTTTATACAGTTCTTCAATTAAAATATTAAAAAAAGTGCCGTCAGATCCCTAACTTTCGAATCATATCCCATACTTCCCTCAGTACATGTGCTCCAAAATGAGCTTTGTAGCCTAGACGAATTCTCCAAATAACTGTTAGTTGACAAAAAGTCAAGCTCGTGACCTAAATTTGACTAATTTAACAAACACTAAATAACGTACTCACATTCAATTATGCAAAATAATTAAAAATAAATAAATAACGTACTCACATTCAATGAATTAATGAGGATGATATGTGCGAATTAAACTAAATGAGGATGAAATTGCTACAAACCTGAAAGGATGGAGAATATGAGTTTAATTTGTCCTAACCATAACAATTTAAGGTTATATTTTGTAACTGACAAAACTTGAACAAATTGGAAAAATCAGTTAGAAACTGGTAAAATCAGGTTTTCTATGCCCCAAAATTTATCTCCACAATTTATTTAAAAATTGTAATTATTAAAAAAGCTATTTAAGGACCTAATGAAGAATAAAGATAATTTGTTTGTGATTGAAAGATGGCATTGTGATTCGAGTTTTAATACTATGACATGCAATTATAACATTTTGTGACTTGAAACTGTTTTTCAATTGACTACGCATATAAAGTAGAACATATATTCCATGACTCACACGCGTCTGTGAATAAGGATTTTTTTTTATGTTGTCCAACACGTTTTTAAATAATTAGTGTTGTATATAATAAATTAAATTCTAAGTGGAAAAAAAAATTAGTTGTGGTCTAAGTTGATACTTTTTTTTTTTTTTTAAATTGTGATCTAAATAGTTGTAAATTATAGTTTTAATTACCGCATGCTATAATTTTTTGAGACGATTGTCATCAAGATGCTATAATAATTTGTGAAGATTTATTATATCGCATCTTATTACTTTTCGTGGATCGTGTGTTAAAAATGTTGTGTGACTTAGATGTGTGGTCGAGGATAGTTACATTAAAACCTTAATATCTCGATATTTTAATTCATTAATTTGAAGAAGACCTAATTTTATTATTTATATTTTAAAATAGTTTGATTTGTCAAATCACATAATTAAAAATAGTGTTAAACCTAATTATATCTAATATTAGATGGTACTCGATAGTATAATAGATAATTTTTTAATTTTTTTTCTTATTCAACACTATTCAGTATAATATAATCTTCCTTGTCAACCATATCATATACGAATATTCGTAAACTCGCATTAAGAGTCAAATTAAAGATAGAGGAAATGTCTTAAAAGGATCAAATTTAATGGTAATAGAAATTTAAAATAGTTTTGGATGATTTTTGGAAGTCAATCTTTCAAGATTTGAAAATTTCATATTTCTCTAATTTTTCATTTCTCTTGAAGAACATGTGTTCACGTCTAATAATATTTGGAGTGATTTTACACGTGACAGTATAAAAATTGATTTACGAAGTCGAATTGTAAGTTTTTGTAATATAGAAAAGCAAAGGACAAATAAGAGAAAAGAACTTAGAATTTGTATTAATTCCAAAAAGGGTCAAGTAGTCGAGTAGTGAGATCTCTTAGGCAGAAACACTATTTTTAGGAAGAGTGAAATTATAATAATTATGTGAGATTTGTATATAAAAAATAATGGGTTGGAGTGTCATAGATCTAGTGCATGCTTGGCTTTGCTTATAAGTGTTTACAAACAGTAAATAAAAAATGGATAAAAGTTGTGGATCATACGAAATGTGTAGATAAAAATAATGTTTAATCAACTTATAAGTATTGAAAAGTACTCTCAAACATATGCCTAGAGTCCTTCATGAAGAGTTCTACTTTGTAATTGTTAATTCGAAAGACGACATGATTTAATCTAGAGGGTATGAATACATTAAGGGAGTGTTTGAGTGGTTTCCATGGAAAATGGTGGACAATGAAAACATTTTCCATATAAGGTGGAAAAAAAATTCCACCAAATAGATGAGAAAATATTTTTCAAGAAAGTGGTTAAAAGTGTGCTTTAGGTAATTGTACCTTGAAAATCATTTTGATTTTCTTTGTGCAATCAAACAACAAAATGTGGAAAAGATTTTCTATGGATGTGACAACATTTTTCATGAATGTGACATTTTCCATGAAAAATGTGCCACTATGACATTTTTAAATTAAACATAGAAATGATACATGACATTGCATGATAACAAGCTACGAACTTAATTATAGTGCACCTTATGTTTAATCGTTTCGGTGTTGTTGTCGATTTTAATTCCATAATTGTGCGGATCGTTAACAAGTAATATAATGATAAATAGAGTATCGAACACACGATAACCTGAATTTTCCACGTCTTGTACTTTATTTAATATTAACTCTAATTCAAGAAAAACACAATCGATTATTTAAATTCAATTCTAATTACTAAATCTAATTATCTACTAAAATAAATTATTAGAATTATATAAAACGTGAAATTAATCAAATCATGAAAGGTGCTAGAATCTCAAATCCACCATTTTTGAACTACTTTGACCCTCAATTTCTTTTTTATACTCAATTCTTGATTTATGTTGACAATCGGTATTTCTTATATGTTAATTTGCCCTCACGATACAAATTAAACCAATTTTCATCTATGACTCAACTATATCCCTATAAAGGATTCGAATAGATAAAGAATGCAACACAAAATTAGAAAATTATCAAAAATTGCACCAAGCATAGAAACACATCCCTATCTCCTATTGTACTTAATGTTATTTGTTAATTGAGTTAAACACATGTAGCACCTTTCGACATCAACACAAATCCCTAGAACTATTCTAAAATTGGCCAAATTTTAGAATAACAATTAATTCAATAACAAACAATCAATAAAATTAAGAACTTAGATGTCTATGTTAAAAATATGAATATGAATTGAAGATTTGAAAGAAAAATGATACATTCTATAACTTTTTACTAAGAAATTGACAAAATAACTATGGATACAAAGTTCTCTATAGATCACTTTTTTGTGTGTTGTAAATTGATATTTGTTATACATTATTGAATTACATTTCCTATTGATGATGATCAAACATTAATGTATCATTTTATTTGTCTTGAATATAAATTAATGTACTGGATAAAAAAGTGACATATTCTGTCACTTTTTTTAAGTAAAAGGTCACAAATAATATAATTTGAATTTTTAATAGATCACTTTTTTTTAAGGATATAATGAGTTTATAAAAATATTTTAATTGATATTTCAATATTAATCCATACTCTTTTGTGTTGAATATGAATTAAGTATGTGCATTTAAAAGCGACATGGTATGTCATTTTTTAATGAAAAGGTCACTTGTGATGTTGCTTTTGATTATTGAGAAAAATGACACATTCGTCACTTTTAATCGAGAAAGTGATGAACAATGGATACAAAATGATGAGAACAACTTTGGATCACAAATTTCTCTACGGATCACTTTTTTTTTTTAAAATTAATATTTCTTTGTACATTATTGAGTGACATGCCTTATTGAAGATGATAATTAATGTATCATTTTTTTTTGTCTTGAATATGAATTAATGTCTTTGGATAAAAAGTGACATATTACATCACTTTTTAAGTAAAATGTCACACATAATCTAATTTGAGCTTTTTTAAATAGAACACATTTTTTTAATGATATAATGAGCTTATAAATTCTTGTAAATTGATATTATGATATTACTCTATACTCTTTTTGTGTTGAATATGAATTAAGTTTGTGTATTTAAAACCCGACATGGTGTCACTTTTTAATGAAAATGTCACACATTGTTGTTTTGGATTATTGAGAAAAGTGACACATTCTATCACTTTTCTTGAGAAAGTGACATAACAATTTTGGAGCACAACTTTTCTATGGATTGCTTATTACAAAAGTATGGTTGATTTTCTTCGCTAGATTTCACATTTCTCTATGTTGGATTTCAAATTTTACTTTGAACAATGGGCTGGAAGTTTTATATTTCTAAATCAACTTGCTTGTTCTCTTTCCTTTGCACACTTTGTTTTGCATTTTATTCAGATTTTAATTATTACCTTACATTTTTTGTTGTTGTTCTAAATTGATATTTGTTGTGCATTATTGAGTGCTAAGCCTTATTGAGAATGATCAAACATTAATGTATTAGTTTGTTTGTCTTGAATATGAATTAATGTGCTAGATAGGAAAGTGACATGTTCTATCACTTTTTAGGGATTTTTTCAATAATCGCCACTTTTTGGAAATAATTCTAAAAAGCCATGTACATTACTTAAATTCCAAAAATCTTGTTTTGGTAATATATTTATTATAATTACAAATATTAATATATTAATTAGATGTTTGTAATTAACGGTACAGAATCGAAACCCGGAAAAGAGGAGATTTAGTTATCCTATTCAATTAGAAATCTAATTGATTCTTTGCCAAAATACAAAATATAAAAATTTCGAAAAAATGCTGTGAAGAAGATCATTACAAAAGCGAAGAACATCATTCGGCAATACATGTAACATGTGTTGGGTAAAATAACATTATATTATTTGTAACATATTTAGTGATACAAAATGTCGTTTTGTAACATATGTATCAAATAGTGATACATTATAGCATTTGTAACACTATATCAGACAATGATATTAAAAAGAATCTATTACAAATGTTACAAATGCAAAACCAACTATAAACTTCAACAATTTTGTATTTACATACATACTGGACTTTAAAATAAATTAACACATTGTAATATTAGAATGTAACAGTGAGAAGAAATTTAACTCATGATTTAATAACATAACTCAATCTGTAACATAACTTAATTTGTAACATATTTAGTAACATATTAATTGATACAAAATATCAATTGTAACATATGTATCAGAACTTGATTCGCAACATCATCCTTAACACTGTATCAAACATTTATACACAATATCATTTGTAACAACATCTTCAGACATTGATATTAAAGAGAATTTGTTACAACTGTTACAACAGTCAAAATCAAATCTAAACTTCAACAAATTTCTATTAATATATACAATGTATTGTAACATGACCTATATATACATAATATATCATAAAAAAATGTTTCATATAGAGAACAATCAAATCCTAAAAAATGTTTCATACAGAGAACAATCAAATCCTAGCATCCCTCAGTTGCTTGCTTCATCTCATCTCATTGTGCCATTGCTTCAATCGTCTCCAAGAATAAATATCACCCCTTCGTCTAATTGATTTTAGATTGTCCTTCATCTTCGTTGTCTCTTTCATTGGACTCCGGTTTGTTTTCTACACCAGGAGACGCTCTTCGACCTTGTCAATCTCCAGCTTGGAGTTTCCATTCTTCAAAAGAGATGAAAAACATTGAAAAATGTACTAGAATTTAGGGCTTTCAGATGATGATTTGCAGAGATTTTGAACAAAACTTGTACTGATTTGATAATAGAGGTTTCTTCAATGTTGGAGCTTTTTCATAGTATAGGGTGCATAAATCTTAGAGGATTAACATGGTAATATGTAATTTACGGTTTTAAAACTGTTTTTTATCCATTATTATTTGAATATTAAAATAATTAAATTATTTTTAAGAATGTAGTATTTTTGAAATTAATAAGCTAATTTGTTAGATTTAGAATTATTTTAATATTCATAAATAGTGGGTGTAATATCCACCACTTTTTAAGTAAATGTCACACACAATTAAAATCGACATGCATATTGTGTCTTTTTTTAATTAAAATGTCAATTAAGTTTGTCTATTAAAAGTAACTTTTCAATTAAAAAAAGTGACAAATTGTATTTTTAACTAGTTAAAATTTTGAACGTATTTTTAATAAAAATTCCGTAGTTGGCCTAATTTACCCTATAATTAAGGGATAGTTTGACTATTATTTATAAAATATAAAATAATTTAGAAAATACTATCTAATTTTTTTTATTCTAAAAATACTGTTTTTATTTTTGTTACATTTGTTATATTTCTTATAAAAAATATACGTTATATTTGTTATATTTATTATTTTAAAGTTTAAAATGTTAAAAAGTAATCGTAGAATTTTAATAAAAATCAAGTATATAGCAAAATTATCACTATAATTAATAATAAATGTAGGACCAAAGAAAGCGACTTTTGTGATATCAACAACAAGAGACCAAACTGCCCATTTTCTTTTCTTTTGTTTTTTTTTTGTTTTTTGTTTTTTTTTATTTAGACTATGAATATAAAAGTAAAAATAGGAGCTTTTTCTTATTTTCTTTCTCTTTGGAATTCTAAATGTCCTCTTTTTGGTTTATTTATTTATTCATTTATTCATTTCTCTACTGGAATTCTAAATGTCATCTGTAAGTGACTTGTTCCAATTATGTTAAAACACTTCTTAAAATTGTCATTAAGTCATACTCTCCAACCATATTTTATATTAGTCCTGAAATTACTCATGTGATCCATATTTAAACTTCAGATTAGCAACGCACATGACCACCATCTTCTCTCGCCTCCCTTGGGTTATTGCACATCGTTGCTGTTTCCACGACCGCCAGCAGCTACGTCCCAAAAATTTTTCACTTTTTTTTTATAAGTGATAATGGTGGATTCACAATTTTTTATGTTCTTCTTCTTCCCATTAATCATATATAAGATAAAATTTTAAACTTTAACAACCTATTATTGTTATCAGATAATGATTGTGATTTTGAGATTTGTTGAGCAGTCCTTAGATTGCAAAATTATAGAAACAATTTCTTCTTGAATGCGTGGATTCATTTTTTATGAATAATTTTTTTCTTATTTTTCTTGAATTATGTTGTTTTTGTTGGAGATATTAATTTTTTGATATATAGGAACACAATTATTTTGTAATAATTTTTTGGTCGAATAAAAGAATACAACATTTGTCAATATTTTTATGTATTTCAGAACGTTATTGTCACACATTCTTGTGTGTTGTTTGACACTGTATCTTAAGAACAACATCTTAATAAAACAATATCACGAAACAGTAGCATAACAAAACAGCACCATAGAAAACATTATCAGAAGTACATTTGTATCAATATAATAATAAAAGTATAATAAGTAATAGGATCGTACGGTTAAAAGATAGAAAATATAACAATATTCGAAGCACGTTATTATCAAGCACATACTTAGCTGAAATGTGACTTTAATTGAATTAAATTTAAGCTATATGACTTAAGAGTTCATAAGCGTATGATCGGTGACCGACCATAAATTTTGTCTATTTATTTTTTTGTGCTACAAAACCAAATTTTGGTTTCTCGCTAGTTGAGAAAGATATTGGACTAGACTATATTATTTTAGGGGTATTTTCTTAAAAGGCCTAGTCAAACAACCAATATCTTTTTAAGATCTAACTTATTTTTCATATCTTTTTAAGGTTTAGTGGAAAAAATATATACTATCTTTACCATATTTTTATAATAACTGAAATGTCCTTAACACAAAATGACCCATAAACCCTTCAATAACAATCAAAACAAATGACGTTAGAATGCTGGTTGACGTTAGTTACAAAATTGAAAAAACCCCAAGTCTTTCTTCCTCCAAATTTCTCCATTGTAATCATTGGCTTTCTCCCTTCATTTTTGGTGGGCCTAGAGAAAGTATTTTTGTTGCAAATTCTTCATTGGCAATATATTCTCTTTCCTTTTCATTCTTTGATCCGTACATGGCATTTGCAATTTCTATTCGTTTTTTTATAAATTTGCTTTTGTCTGCATTCAAGTGAATATTTTTGAGTTGAAATGGTGGAGTGGGCGGTAGATGTCGTAATAACTGTAGTCGTTTTGAACGATCAGGGGTGTATAGTCGTTCAAAAAATGATCATTGGTCATTTTAAACGACAAAATACAATTTTAACTATTGTAGCCTAGTTGACGTTGTTTGAAACACACTTTCTTAAATTTTTGAATTTTTTTATTTAGATTACATATGAAAAGTTCAAATTAATTGCATGAATGGACTCAGAAATATGGATTGATGTATTTTATTTTGGTGAGTTTGTTAAAGATGACGAGGGAAAGTAAATTTGGAAATGTGGTGATAGTTATGTTGTGAATGGACTTCAAATTTCTTTAGAGATTTCATATAAAGAGTTGTATGGTAAACTATTGGACCTATGCAATGTTGACTTTTATTTGCATGAACCGGAGTTAAAATTTCTTCTACGGTGATGCACTATTGGGATAACTTGGAAATAGTTCGTGAAAATGATGTATGATTGCAAGCTAAAGATGACAATGAAGTGGATCAAAGTGTAGATGATTATTGAGATGAGATGGATATAAATGCAGATGATCATAATTTAGATATTCCTCGAAAATTTTCGAATCTTTGTTCACTATACCTTTGGACCTGAGGTGGTCGAAGACAATCACTTTACAAATGAGCAACTTCTCGCTTTATCTTCACTTGTTACAACATATCATTGCCAATACATCTATTAAGACAACAAGTTGAAAGCAAGAGAACAACGAGGATATCATCTTTGGATGGTTCCTAAGAGGCATAAATGTAATGATTCTGCGGAGAGAAAGCAGGACACAACTGTCTAAGATGTACACACAGATTCCAATGGATGACAACATAGCGAGAAGATTAGTGTAGTGTCTTTTTTTCTTTCTTTTTATATTGACAACAAATGTCAATGTAATTTTTTTATTGCGTGAATTGAGATTTATATTTATGTAGACTGCAAAATTTGTGTTTATAATGACAACTTATGTTTCACTACGACTAAAATTGTGAAACTCTGATAATAAACTGTTGTTTCTCTAAAAAAAAAAAAGAAATGGTTCATTCGATCGATTTAAAGGACATAAATAATATTTTTGCAAAAACAACTTTTTATTCATAACAAACTTTCAACACAACTATATAAATTTAAAATAACTTTCCAAACAACTATTCAAAACTATCCATCCATTCATACAACTTCCAAACAACTATCTAAATTACTCAACCTTCAAAACAACCTAACAAAAACTTATCAAAAAACTATTAAAACACAACTATTTAACCTTTCGAGACAACCTTGCAGATAACCTTCTAGACAAAATTCCAAACACCAACCATTAAAACAAGTGACAAATACAAATTTTACAATCTCGACTATTAATCCTCTTCCCCGAATGCTCAATCTCTTCCTCCATGTTCTCGGCCTCCAAAAGCGAAAGTAGACTTCATTGAAATACTTAGAAGGGTGCAGAAACATGACAAGCAACGCTTCTACTTTCCATGAAGACAACAAAGTTGATCAACTTTCCATTGGCGGCCATGCTTCGCAAGAAACACGTCAAATATATGCTCGTCTAATCGCACCTTAACGTGGCAAATAATACATAATGGTTCAAGAAGAAAATATCAAAATGATCTCTACCACTAATGGACACTCTTGCCACATTGTCAAGTCGGTTTTCATGAGAGAGATGGACGGTGTGTGGTATTGAAATAATGCTGGGCCTCTTTATAAGAGAATGCGGTGAGGTTGGTTGTTGTTGAATTGGTTGAAGAAGAGGTCCTTTGGATGCCATCAAAGAAGAGCAAGAGACAAACCAATAGAAAGTCATAATAAAAAATTTGCATAAGACCCCAAATTTATAGCACATAACAAAGCAAATCAAAAGTAATTAACACATCGAGAAGGAAAAAGTCTCATCCCTCGTTGATCATTTGAATTATTATTTACTAATAGTCATTAAAACAAATGGAATGTGAAAATGTTATGGGAAAAGCCTCAGTGTATCAGTGACCATTTGAACTATTTTCCTTCATATTTTTAAATACGTAAAAAATGACAACAATTGTATAAAAACAAGCATAATTCTTCCCAAACGATCAGAGTCGTTCCAAAATGACTATTGTCATTCCATGGCGACTTTCATCTTTCACAAATCGTTCTACACATCTGGATTTTCTATAAACCACACCTTCAACAAATATCCAGCATCAGAGGCAATGTCATATGGCTACCATTACCCATGAAGTTCCGACTTAGATAAGAAATAAATAGTAAAAAAAACTTTACATAGCTTGTGGAAAAATCAATAAAAAATAAACAGTATACCTCAGCCATACAAATTAGTATCACATTCTTTTTTTCCCTCTTAATTCTAGTCAAAGGTCTCAAAAGTCTATAGACTAGGCTCAATGCCATTTGAAGTGATTCCCACAATATTTTAGGGTGGATATATTGGAACCGATTAGCTAAAATTGGACTTTTTATGTCACAATGATTCTAAAAGCTTGGATAATTCAATAGATGCCCACACAATAATAATTTTAACATAGTTTCATGAGATAAATGTAATTTCAAATTTTAGATCTATTTGGACTTTAACACTTGAACTTTCTAGAAATTGTGAAAGTGTCCCCAGAGATCGCATTTTGGCAAATGATAATTTCTAATTATTATTATTTAAGTATAAATAATATTTTCTTTTCACTTTAGTCCATAATATTGAAAGTTTTCTTTTAAACCTTAAACCTTTTAAACTTATCAAATAAGTCACTTATTATATTATGTTTAAAGCTTTGGATTATTACATCTAACTACTGTAAAACGTTCCAATTTTAAGTTATTATATTTTTCAAAATATTTTCACAACCAATATCATAATTCAATTTGTCGTCCTTATATTACAGATTTTTAAGCATTCATGGGTTTTGACTATCATAAAAGCCTATATTTCTAGTGTTGTTTATAGGCATATTGAATGAAGAAATAGGGTCAATTTTTCCACCTTATTGGTCATGTTGAATTTTCCATTAATAAAAAGTCCCATTGTTGGTCGAAATTTTATGAAGTTAGATAGCGTAATTCTCAAAGCTATTGGACAAGAAGTCATATTTACAAGATATATTTTTCAAAATTGGCTGCAAATGAACTGTAATAGTGATAGAATTCAACAGAATTCATCAGCTCATATTTGGCGACCTGATGATCCTCATAGCTAGTTTTCAAGATTCAAAATTGTACTGCGTTCAGGGAGAAGAGAAACACATTATAAATAGTAGAACACAAGAAGCTTATAATGCAAGTTTCATCTTTCTGAGAAATCTAAAATTAAAAGAAAATGAGTTCTTTTTCAAATTTCGTAGTTCTTCTTGTTTCCTTCAGTTTGTTCATCATTTTCCTTTTCAAATGGTTCTTTAAACCGGCTTCAACAGCTGGGAAAAGGTTACCCCCATCTCCTCCAAATCTTCCTGTGATTGGTAATCTTCACCAACTCGGCTTATACCCCCATCGTGCTCTGCAAGCACTATCCAAACGCTATGGTCCACTCATGATGCTTCATCTGGGAGTGTCCCAACAGTTATCGTCTCATCTGCTGACACAGCTCGCGAAATTATGAAAACTCAGGACCTCATTTTCTCAAACAGGCCGAAAGTGAGCATTCCTGATAAAATTGTTTATGGCTCTAAGGACATAGCTTTTGCTCCTTATGGTGAGCACTGGAGGCAGGTGAGAAGTATATGTGTTCTTCATCTTTTGAGTAACAAGAGGGTTCAATCTTTTCGTTATATAAGAGAAGAAGAAACGGATCTTTTGATCCAGAAAATTAGACAGTCATCTTCTTCTTCCACATCTGTAACAAACTTGAGCGATTTATTGGTGTCACTCACTAATGGTACTATATGTAGAGTGGCCCTGGGGAGGAAATATAGTGATGGTGAAGCAGAAGGAAGCACCAAATTTGAGTTAATGTTGAAGGAAATTATGGAGCTCTCAGCCACTTTTAATGCAGGCGATTTCATTCCATGGCTTAAGTGGATGAATAAAGTTAATGGTTTGGATGCCAGAGTCGATAAAGTGGCTAAATCGTTTGATGAGTTTTTGTCGGGTGTAGTTGAAGACCATAGAAATAGAAAGCAAGGAAACACAGATACTGATGACAGCCGCAATGATGCGGATCTTGTGGACTTATTGCTCGAAATTCAAAGAGAGAACAAGTCTAGTTTCGTTCTTGATGATGAGGCCATCAAGGGTGTCATTTTTGTAAGAATCTCTCCGTCTCTTCCGCTTTATATTTGCATATACATGTGTTTTATTATAGTTCATTGAAGACTAAATTTAACTAAATAAATGACTTTCCTCCCGAACAACTTAAGCTTACATAGGAGGTTGTTCAACAAAGGGAAAACAATTCATTTTGCTGAACATATATATTGCAAGCTATTTTACTACATTATGAGATTTCACCTCATTCAATGAACTAACCATTCCTTATTTATGGCAGGATATGTTTGGTGCTGGGACGGATACAACATATACTTCTTTGGAGTGGACAGTGGCTGAGGTTTTAAAGCACCCAGAAATCATGAAGAAACTGCAGAATGAGGTGAAACAAGTAGTTGGAAGCAAAATAGAGGTAGAAGAGGAGGATTTAGAGAAAATGCCTTATTTAAAAGCGTTGATGAAAGAGGGCCTTAGACTACACCCTCCATTCCGATGTTGGTTCCAAGAGAATCAACCCAAGACGATAAAGTAATGGGGTATCACATCAAAGCAAGAACACAAGTGATTATCAATGCTTGGGCAATCGCAAGAGACCCAATGCGGTGGGAAAATCCTCAAGAATTTAATCCGAAAGGTTTTTAAGAACACGGCATTAGACTTTAGAGGGTTTAATTTTGAGTACATTCCATTTGGTGCTGGTCGTAGAGGCTGCCCTGGTATTACATTTGCCATGGCTGTTAATGAGTTTGCATTAGCAAAATTGATGCATAACTTTGATTTTGCATTGCCAATTGGAGTGAAAGAATGGGATTTGACTGAAGCAATTGGAAGCACTGTCCATAAAAAGAATCCTCTACTTGTCGTTGCCACTCCCTCTTCTCGCTAGTTCGAGTTGAGTGTGTCACTACCAAGTCTCTCTCTCTCTCTCTCTCTCTCTCTCTCTCTCTTTGTCAACAGTAATATGTTAAATTTATTCTTTGTATGTTAAATTTATTGTTTGTAAAATATTTTGAGACACTTTCTTGTCATCTTTGCAATAAGAATTAAGAGTAAATTACCATGATAGTCCAAGTCATTTGATTTTTGTCCTTACATATTGTTTCAGAATTGGAGACACATCCTCTATATATTAATAATAGATATTTGTTTCTCATTTACATTTTTATCATTATGCTAATAATGTTTTCTCATTTTCTTAACACTTTATTTTCTTATTTTAATTAAGATAAGAGCTTGTTTTTAGCTTAAACAAGCTAATTTTTTCTTCTCCATACTTGCACAAAGTGATTTTTTTTGGGCACAAAGTTATTACATCTTACAAATTCTTTGAAAATAACTTTTTAATTTAAAGAAGAAGGAGCAAGTTTCATCTACTACTTATTCTGTAAGATTTTCATTTTTATTTATTGAATTATCAATTCTAGAATGGCTTCCATCAAACTCCAAATCTCACCAACTATGACAGCCGAGTTCGTATGGATACGATCGTTAGATTTTTATCTACTAGGAGGTGAGAGGCGACTAGAGGTCCAAATAGTATAAAGATGAGTTGTCTTCAAATGAGCGATGAGCTGATTTCCAAACCTATGACAAACGTGATTTCTAATTGGAAGAAATTCATAAACAAGCACGAATTGTCGGAAAACTTTGGCCGATAGATTTTACATGTTCAGTAGTATTACAAATCAACTCAAAACATAAAATCCATAAAAACTCCAAGTCTTCATAAACCATTGCAATTTAAATGAAATTTATAGTCCTCAACTTCACGTAAAAATTTCTAAATCTCTTATTTCATGTTCATTATTGGGAGCCCCGATCCTCACTACAACAAAAAGTGCCTTTTGCAACATCTCAACGACAACATTCATTAAAAGCTTGTTGCTAAAACGGGTCTACGGCAACAATCATCAAATGTATGTTGCAATTGGTTAATTCAATTGGCGTTTAGTAATGACGATTGAAATGAATGTTGTTAATATAACTTTTCGCAATGACCAATGACCGCCGCTAAAATAATAATATATTTTCTTATTCAACAACGCAAGCGATGACCGGTTGTCATCTAACATAGTTTTGGCAACGTTCACTAAACGTTGTTAAAACATATACCACAACAATTTTGCAACGGTCAAAGGCACGTTGCTAAACTTTTATTAAAAATAGATTTGGTAACGTTCTTTGCACGTTGTAAAATCTAAAGCCCAAATACGAGCCAGTTAACAAATTTCCTAGAAAACTAAAACTACTTCTCTCTCTATCAGACGCTTTGGCTTCCTTCTCTCTCTACCAAACGATTTCCCCAATCCTACACAGCCGCCTCTTTGTTACTCATGCTCACAACAAATCTGTAGAAAACAAAAATTTCTCACCGATTTGGTCAAAGTGTTTGGGTTTCTCACAGATTCGTTCAAAAATCAATGTATTGTGGGATTGCTTTGGACTTTTGCATTGCGATTTCAGATTATCCGGTCAAAATTTTCAACCGCTTACCTTTGTTCTTCAATTTAACGGTATGTTGTGGTTTATGTGTTGAATTTTTTTGGAGTTATTAGATTTAAGTTATGATATTGAAGTTTTTAGTACTAAGTCTTTTGAGTGTTTCACGGATTCGTTCAAAAAATTATATATTTTTGGCTTATTGTGGACTTTTGCAGTGTGATTACAGGGAATATCCTATGAATTAGTGTATAATGTGTTGGCTTTGAAAGCCTCCATTTTTCAGTCCCGTCTAACAAATATTTGGATTTCATTTGCTAAGGTTTCCATTTTGGCTTTCTTTTCATTCCAGCACGCTGCAGTAGCGTGAGTCTATATTCAGGTTCTTAGCAACAGCTTTAGCAGCCTTTCCCCCCAGTGTATTTCTTGGTGAAATCCTCCTTAATTCGCATAAGAAATGTCATAGGAATTTGTTTGCCAACAGATTGAACAGTGACAACACAATATGTTTCCATTGAAATATAGAAAAAGTCATTCGACCTTTGTAAAGGAGAAAAAATGAAATAACAGAACAACAGGATTGGAAAGATAAGAGTACATGTGTCATATATTTGTTGAATAATGCACATGTTCAAGGACATTAATGCAAATAATAGTTTATAAGAAGTTTGTAAATTTATTTCTTCTTTTGCATGGTCTCAGTTTTGAGTTCTAATAAAGTGGAAATAAAGGATGGAATAATTCAAAATTCTCTGTGGCACTTCCAGCAATTTAAGTTTCTAAAGATGGGGTGAAATTAGATTAATTCAATATTAATTAGCATGGCAAGCAGTGGCGTGCCTAGTCAAAGCAGTAACACAATCCAGTCCATGAAACGCAACAACCTGATAATATTAATTGGAAACCTGCACCCAAATAACTTTGAAAAGGTATAATAAATGAACACGTATAAAGAAGTAGAGCAATGTTGAAGAAGAAGATGAATGTTGGCTGACCATCAAATTGAGTATAATATGCATATAATATTGTGTCCAACAATCTAAAGATGTATAGTCATGTAACTCTGATTTTAGACCATAGGAATTAGAAGAAAATGTTATTTTTGTTTTGATATTTTTGTCATTGAGCAAAATCCAACGTAGACATTAAATGTAAAATCTTCATCAAAACTAACAGGAGAAAATGGTAAAAGATGAATATAATGGCCAATATGCTCTCAGTTTCATGTCCTCTGCACTCTGTACTATGGAGCTCCCAAAATTTAGTACACAAAAACCATGATAGTGAATAACTCTCACGCATGAAAAATACTAAACTAAAATTTCTTATAAAATGAACACAACTCCCCACTTTGTCCTTTGATAGCAGAAAAAGTTTACAAAATGTCCATCATACTCGATTATCCAACAAAGCATTGCAACGCATTTAATGTGATCATTTCATACCCAAATTCAAATCCACGTCTCTAATATACAAAGGACCAAACTATTCTTACAAGTCACCCCCTACAATAGCATTTCCAACATTGTCTAAATATCCACATGACTTAACATAATATGTACACAATTAGCTCCTACCATGCAAATTTTTACAGTAGAGCTGTAAAAACAATGTCAAAATTTAGACAATTACCCTTGTCTTCAGCGTGTTCTTCTTTAATTTTTGAATTTGTTCTTCTATCTGTTCTTTTGTTCTGTTATCACCTTCCTGCAACACAAAGTAGCAATTATAATGGCAGCATGTTTATTAACAATATAATTGTTAGGTGACAAGAATAAATTTAACCAATAATTTTATGTTATATTTCCCTTGTGAAACTCCAAATGCACAAATTTGTATTCTCTTATTTGCCTTTATATTTTTTTAGTCTTTTATTGGTCCTTTAAATTCTTTACTGACTTTGTGAATATTATGCAGTGAATATTACTGACTTTTATTTACAAAAGACTTCTGGATCAGTAAATGTTTCTACAAAATTTCGAATATTGTATTTCTTTTATAGTTGTTTTAAATGTATTCTTTTGTGTTGATGTGTCTTCTGGTGAAATGATTTCTCTACTTTCAGTCTCACATGTTAAAGTCTCGTACATATCTCAAGATGTCGAACACAGCCCCTCGAACCAGAAGCATTGATGACAACACAGCTTTTGTTATTTATTGGGAATTTAAAAGTTCAAGGAATTATCCCACAAGCAGAAACAATGTTCAACTAAGCCAAGTGAATTAGAGTGCAAGAAAGTGAGTAAATCGAGGAAATTTAAATCAATAAGATCACATTACATATTCTATTTTTAGTATGTATTATGATTTGACAAGTTAGTAATGTATCTAATTGTTGGCTTTTTCCATATAAGTAAATATCAGTCTCGTATTTACATAAGTGAATTTCATTCCTATGGCATAGAACATGGTCTACTGGAATGAGATTATTTTTTAATGAAGACTGTTGGGACAATTATTTTCATATAACCGAATTCGAACAAATTAGGTCAGAGCACTAATCTTCAATTTTAAGGATGGTTTAGCAGCCTGTCTGATTGTATTGAGTTTATGAATGTGATTGTGAATGTTATTCTGCTCCCTTGTAAATATCATAGGCTTCTATTGCTGAATTTGCTCTAACGCGTTGAAAGAAAATGTCTTGATCTAATGCTTTGAAAGAAAAGCATTAGAGATGTCCGTTGTGTTTTCATGTGATTATGCAGTGCCAATTGCAAAACTTCTATTGCTGATTTTTGCAAAAGATGTCCGTTGTGTTTTTATGATATTTGTATTACTTGTTGCCATATAATCAGGGATGGAAACCTACGTGCAGGTGAAGAAGAAGTGATCATGCAATATGTTGACAATGGCCTGGACTACCTGCGTGGCGGCAGCACTCATGCTGCTACTTCAATTAAGGATAAGAATTGTGGTGAAGTGACCCTACATAGCAGTAGGAATCATTCTAAATTGTGTATGTGGAAATCAGTGATCAGTGCTTAAACGTTATTGCACTTCAATTATTTACAAATGAATTACTTATTTGCCTATTGGTATATATTTAAACTTTGATCATTCTATTTTGAAATACATAGATATTGTTCATACTTAATCAAATCAGTTAGGCTCTACATTCATACTTCATTAACTATATCTTATATGACTTACATATATTTAGTAATTTGTATTTATTAAATTTCATCCAACACTTAGATTATTCAATTTTTGGTTTTCTAAATTTTGCAACGCTACTAGAAATCCTATTCCAACTACAAAACGTGCAACGCACGTACCTCAACTAGTATTATTACAATAGTTGCACACAGTATCAACCTATATACACCTGTCTGTATAAATTGTAATTATTGATAATCCAAGTTGAAGTAACAGGTGTGAAACCTCTAGTGCCGAACCATGTAATATCAGGCTTATTCTTGATGATTGCAACTCATCTCTCTCTCTTCCCTTGTTACCTAGCCCCCCCCTGTTCTGCAGATATAGTTGTTATCTTCTTTCTCTATCTCTTCTTCTCTATGTTATTAAATGCTTTGCCTTTTCATTTCTTTCTACTTTCTCAAGTTCAATTATGTATTCAAAATTAGCATTCTAGTCTGGCAATTTTATTGCCTGGACTTTTTCCTTCCTGTCATTCTTGTATATTTCTCCTGCTTCTGCTCCATTGGCGATAAGCTTCCAAATTGATGATGCGTACTTCTATTTCTCTTCCTTCTTGACAGATGTAATATTCTTTTTCCTTCGTTACTTTTTGTAGTGTTATTCTCTTAAATGCAACTGATATATCAATGTAATGAATACATTCAACTGGTAACATAAGGAACTTTAAGTGCTTTCAAATTTTTAACTGAATTTTGAAGGCTATGCATAAGCAACTACTGAAGCAAATTTGATTGCAAAGAACAATAAGATTCATGTGTAGTGAGAAATTGGAAGAGAGAATTCTTGTTCTTTTCTCTTTTGTTTTGTTCTTTTCTACGAGAGAAAAGAACAAAATTATGGGTTTGTACATAGTTGTTGTAACGAAGTGACAACGGTCAGGAGAACGTTGTTAAAAAGGAAACCAAGGAAACCACAACAGTCAGGTGAACGTTGTTAAAAGGAAACCACAACGGTCATGAGAACGTTGTTAAAAAGGAAACCAAGGAAACCACAACGGTCAGGTGAACGTTGTTAAAAGGAAACCAAAACGGTCATGAGAACGTTGTTAAAAAGGAAACCAAGGAAACCACAACGGTCAGGAAAACGTTGTTAAAAGGAAACCACAACGGTCAGATGCACGTTGTTATAACGAAACCACAACGGTCAAAAAAACGTTGTTATATCTTTAAGGACGTTGCTAAAAAGTAAAATGACAACGCTCTTTTTGTATTCCACAACGAACATTGCATGTTGCCGTAGAGATCTAGTTTTCGGCAACATCGAAGCACGCAACGTGCGCTCGAGCGTTCGCGAAAGGTCTATGGCAACGCGCCGCCCGTTGCGATAGACTCTTTTTCTTGTAGTGCCTCCTCACGACCACTCCGATCTACGTATATCAATTGTCTCAGTATAAAACACTATTTCAATGTATTATTAGAAAAAATAACGAAGCAAGCATGACATATCTCTATTTGATTTGGAGTGAACAAGACCATCTCATTCACTCTTCTAGGCAATTGTTTACGTAGTACTACTAACTCCATGGGTTGTTAATACTCAAGAAAAAACCAATTTAATATTGTGGTTATTATAAAATTTGCGTACGAGGTTATTAAAACATCATCCTCTTTCTCTTTATGTTCTTATGATAAAGAGCATCAAGTTGGAAGTAAGAGAATAACCAGGATATCATCACTTTACAAATAAGCAACTTCTCGCTTTATCTTCACTTGTTACAACACATCATTGCCACTACATCTATCAAGCCAACAAGTTGGAAGTAAGAGAACAACGAGGATATCATATCTTTGGAGAGTTCCTAAGAGGCATAATTGTAACAGAGTGGAGAAAACGGATATAACCTGTCTAAGATGTACACACCAGATTCTAATGGATGACAACAGAGCGGGAGATTCGCAAAGTGTCCTTTTTTTTTTTTTTATATGGACAACAAATGTAAATGTAATCTTTTATTGTGTGAATTGGGAGTTATCTTTATGTAGAATCGCAGAAGTTGTGTTTATAATGACAACTTATGTTTCTATCGTGGTTAAACAAAATAAATATTTGCTACAAATTGTTAAGTTATTTATTTTTCTTTGGACTGAAAATGTTATATTGTTCTTTAGTTGCATGGCACTTCTTGGTTTACTGAGTGAAAATATACACACTCAAAAAAAAAATAACATTTGTCATTTTAAACAACCATGAGATGTTTAGTCGAAGACGACTAGAGTCGTTCTAAACGTCTCCAAACGTTTCTCTTTAGGAATTCTCCAAACCATTGATCAGGTTTTGAAAATTTTACCGTCTTTTTAAACTATTGTAGTCGATTAGTCTAGAACAAACATAGTAGTTCTGAACGTCTCCCAACGTTGTTGGTAGGGTATTACAATGTAACTCGATCGTACTCCATTATACGTTCTATTTAATTAATCCACGTTTCGTTGACTATCTACTAACCCGATCGTATTAATGAAATGTAAATTATGTCGACCGTATCCCATTATTCGTTCTGTTGAACTAATCTACGTTCTGATGACCATCGACTAACTCAATTGTGTCGATGAAATGTAAATTACGTTGATCGTACCCTATTATACATTCTGTTTAACTAATCCAAACTCTGATGACCATCAACTAACTCAACCGTGTCGATAAAATATAAATTACGTTGATTGTACCATATTATACGTTTTGTTTAACTAATTCACACTTCGATGACCATCGACTAATTTGATCATATCGATAAAATGAATATTACGTCTATTACGTCTCACCGTATCCCATTATACATCCTGTTTAACTAAAACACGCCTCGATGACCACCAACTAACTCGATCATGTTGATGAACTATAAATTACGCTGACCGCACCCCATTATACGTTCTGCTTTCGAGCTTTGATGACCATCGACTTACTAGACTGTTTCGATGAAATGTAAATTATGTTGATCGTACACCATTATACGTTTTGTTTAACTAATCCACACTCCGATGACCATCGACTAACTCGATCGTATCAATGAAATGTATATTACTTTCATCGTACCCCATTATACGTTCTGTTTAATTAATCCATGCTTCGATGACCATCGACTAAGTTGATCGTGTCGATGAAATGTATAGTCCGTTGATCGTACTCTATTATGTATCTATTTAACTAATCCACTATCTGATAACCATCGTCTAACTCGATCGTGTCAATGAAATGTATAGTATGTCGATCGTACCCTTTTATACGTTCTGTTTAACAAATCCACGCTTTGATGACCATTGTCTAACTTGATTATGTCGATGAAATGTATACTATGTCGATCGTACTCCATTATACATTATATTTAACTAATCCACGCTCCGATTACCATTGACTAACTTGATCGTGTCGATGAAATGTGTAGTACATCGATGGTACCCTATTACACGTTCTGTTTTAACTAATCTACTCTCTGATGACCATCATCTAACTCTATCGTATCGATTAAATGTATAGTACTTATATTATACGCCTCGTTTAATTAATCCACACTCACGATGACCGTTGTCTAACTTGATCATGTCGATAAAATGTATACTATGTCGATCGTACCCAATTATATCGTTCTATTTAGGTAATCCACACTCGATGACCATCGTCTAACTCGATCGTGTTGATGATATACTAGAACGACACATATAATTTAAAATGACTATAGTCATGTTTGAAAAAATCTCTAGTCGTTTTTCAAAACGATTAGAGTGTTTAGATTGACAAGATTAAAACGACTTCGTCGTTGTATAACATGTCAAGTCGTTTAACAAAACTACCACTTGAAGACTATTTTTAGGAAAATTGGTGCAAATGGCCCCTCACCCTTGTCCTCATTGCAAAAATGATCAATAGCTTTGTTTTTGGCACAGAAAACTCCTGAACCTATGTGTTTTAGTGTGCAATTGGTCTTTATTTGATGAAAAAGACAAATATGCCTTAATTTTAATTGGATAAAATATTAATTGGATTTCTAATCTTTACAAAATGTACAAATAGATCCGATACATTTATTAAATAATATTTAATTTAACATTTTAAATATATCACTATTTTCATAACAATTAAATTTTTCAAAAGAGAAAAATATAAAATTAATGCGCTTTTAGTATATATAATTGTTATATAATTTGAAAAACTTGAATAAAAATTAAGTTAAATAAATAACACAATAGCGTATATAATTTTGTGATGTTGAACCAATATTATTATGTTTTTTAACATAAAAATACTAATAAAAATTAATTTACATATTATGTGTTCTTTATTTTTGAACAAAAAAATTAAAATATGAAAATACAATTGGAGCTCAAATATTTGTAGTTAATAAAAGAACGGCTCAATTAAATAAAAGTATTTAAGCATCAAACTTGTGACAAAATTATTTTTCTTTTTATGTTGTAACAATGAAATAAAAATTTTAAATTTACATAATATAATTACTTTTTATGTCGTTTCAAATCATCAATCGTCGTTTTAAACAAGTCGACTGTTATTTTCTGAACGTACTAGGTCGTTTGGCATAACGTTTTTGAAGGTTGTAAGAACTTGTGGAATTTGGACGTTTGTTGGTTAATTAATTAATGTGTTTGCATTCAATTTGTCAATGGGCTTTTACTTATCTAAATTTATTATATCTTTGTTGTCACCACAGTTGGATGATTTACGAATTAAAGTTGCCAATAGTGTTGTTATTATAGTAAAGGTTGATGAAACAACTTTGCAAATGATCCAGATAATAAATTGATGGTTCAGTTTTCACTACGACTATAATTTTGAAACTCTGAAAATAAACTGTTGTTTTTCCAATAAAAAAGAAAAAATAAATGCTTCATTCGATCAAATTTAAAGGACAAAAACAATATTTGACACAACCTGTCCAGAGTCGTCGTAGTGGACCCAAGACGTGCCGTGCACCGATGATGGATGCCAACTAGATGTCGGGACCACCATTAAGGGTACTTAGACTTTTCTATAACTTATTAACTTTTCTTGAACTACAGGAATTTTATAAAAAATTTGGTAGAACTTCCCTTGTAAAATTGACTAAACCAGACATGAAAAGCAACAAATTTCCAAAACACATTATCAAATCAATAATTTAATAACTGGACTAGACTATATTATTTTAGAGTGGATATATATATTGGAACCGATGAGCTAAAATTGGAATTTTTATGTCAAAATGATTCTAAAAGCTTGAATAATTCAATAGAGGCCCATAATAATAACTTGAATAATTCAATAGAAGCCCATAATAATAATTTTAACATAGTTTCATGAGATATATAATGTAATTTCAAATTTTAGATCTATTTGGACTTTAACCCTTGAACTTTCTAGAAATTGTGAAAGTGTCCCCAGAGATCGCATTTTGGTAAATAATAATTTCTAATTATTATTATTTACGTATAAATAATATTTTCTTTTCACTTTAGTCCATAATATTGAAAGTTTTCTTTTAAACCTTAAACCTTTTAAACTTATCAAATAAGTCACTTATTATATTATGTTTAAAGCTTTGGATTATTACATCTAACTCATCGTAAAACGTTCGATTTTAAATTATTATATTTTTCAAAATATTTTCACAACCAATATCATAATTCAGTTGTCGTCCTTATATTACAGATTATAGGGTCAATTTTTTCCACCTTATCGGTCATGTCGAATTTTCCATTAATAAAAAAGTTCCATTGTTGGTCGAAATTTTATGAAGTTAGATAGCATAATTCTCAATTGGACGAACACCAATTTGATTTTTTATTCTCAAAGCTATTGGACAAGAAGTCATATTTACATGATAATATATTTTTCAACATTGGCTGCAAATGAACTGTAATAGCGATAGAATTCAATAGAATTCATCAGCTTGTATTTGGCGACCTGATGATCCTCATGGCTAGTTTTCAAGATTCAAGATTGTACGGCGTTCAGGGAGAAGGGATTGGCCTCTATCCCGTGTTGATTCACCATGTAGCCCAAGAATTTTCTCGGATGCAACTCCAAAAGTGCATTTTAGGATGTTGAGCTTTGAGCTTCATGCGGTTCTTATAGAGAATTTTGAACATCTCCCTCAAGTGTTCAATGTGATCTTCGGCATTCATGCTATTCACGAGTATGTTATCAACGTAGACTTCCATTGTATTTCCAATATGTTCCAAAAATATGCAGTTTACTAATCACGATATGTAGCTCCCGCATTCTTTAGATCGAATGACATCATTTTGTAACAATACAACCCTTGATGCGTGATGAGCGAGGTGTGTTCTTCATCTTCCACAAACATCGAACTCGATTATAATCGGAATAGGTATCTATAAAGCTAAGTAGCTTATGACCAGCGGTCGCGTCAACAAGTTGATCAATGTGTGGAAGCCGAAAGCTATCTTTGGGGCACACCTGGTTTAAATCAGAAAAGTCTATACAAACCCTCCATTTCTTGTTATTTTTCTTCACTAGCATGTGGTTGGATACCCATTAGGGGTAGACTGACTCTCTAGTGAATCCGTTTGTTAGTAGATTGTCTACTTCCTCTTTCAGGACACCATACCTCTTGGTACTCAGAGGCATTCTTTTTTGTATCTTGTGGTGTATTTTGGGATCCACTTTCAGGACATGGTAGGCCACGGATAGATAAATCCCTACCATGTCACCGTGTTTCCATATGAAGACGTCGGTGTATTCCTATAAGAATTATTTCAGTCCTTCCTTCATCCATTCCTCCAGTTTTCACCGTACTTGTAACATCCGGGTGAGGTGCGAAGGGTTTGTAGAGAACGCTTCTAGCTCCTTTTTTGGGAAGGCTAGAGAATCGAGCATATAATTGAGAGGTCCAAACCTTCGTCCAAGTATCATATTCTCTTCAATATTTTCGGGGTTGACATTCATCGGCTTCATCTGTATTATCATCACTGCGAAGGTAGCATCTTTGTGCTCGCGACCTTCAGAGTGCGTTCATGTAACATGATCTTGCCTTTATCGACGCATCGCAAACCTTGGAGACTCCACCGACGTTGATAACTTATTGCCAAGTGGTAAATGGATGTTACCGCTTGTGTCGTTGAGCGCAGCTCACAAAATGCTCCATGATAGGCGGTGAGTATCGACCACCAAGAACTCGATGAATTTATTTAAATGACACGGAGGCTCTCCAAGTCCATTGCAAGAGTGATTCTAACTTTCGGAGGATGAGGCTATCTCTTGTAAAATTGAATAACGGTTATGAATTGGTCGTTAGTTCGTGATCCACATCTATTTGGTCGAAGGTGCTACCAAACGGGATGTTCACAAAGACTATTGTCGTCGACCAACATTCGTCTTAACACGCGCTGGCCACGGCTACAACAGGCACGAACTACCAAGGCATCACAATGCGGGTAGTGTATACCAACTTCACCATCTTTTGTGGTGAGCTCCATCGTCCTGGTGTCAGAAAGGAGGTCTTCACCCTTGATTGGGTAGTCATCGATGCTCTCGAGCCAGTCGATTCTTCTCTCCTTACTACTAATCTCCTCGGTTGATCAGTTCCTTTACGTTGGGACAGTCTTCTGTGTTGTGCACCCGGGTCCTGTGTATGTGACAAAGCTTGGATTGAGGACCAGCTGGCTGAGAAACTGCTATAGATGGTCTAGCATGGGAGGCCGAGATTGTCTTTGTTTGGTTGAATATCCTATAGCGGTTGTTATGTGGCTCGGGAGAATGCTTTTTTCGAAAATGGTTGAAGCGGGGTTCAGGAGAACATCGCCCCTCCCTCCGATAGCGATATGCCCTATCTCTTTCTGCTCTTTCTTTGTTCTCGATCGTCTCCTTAAATCAAATTTCTCGCTGGATCAATTTTACCAGTTGACTATAGGTTTTGGACTGGCTATTTTGGACGTCTCTCCAGAAGGAGTGCGCATGTGAAGTCCGATCACCAACGCGTCTAAAGCTATGTCATCGGTGACGTTCTCAATTTTATTGATAACAACGCTGAACCTTTTGAAATAGCTCTTCACCGAATCTCCTTCATTTTGTCGAATATCGTGGAGTTGAGCGATATCGACTATCATTGTCTGGTTGCCAATGAAAGCATTGACAAACTCCCGTTTGAGTTGAGGCTGGCTCCTGATGCTTCCCAGTTTCAATTTGTTGTACCACTTCTTCGCATCGGATGTGAAGGTGGTATGAAAATTTCTTCACTTCACAGGGGAGTTAGCTTGGAGCTTCATTTAGTATACGTTGATGATGTGATCCGTGGGTTCACCTCTTCCGTTATATTTTCTATAGGGGGCATTCTAAAGTTAACAAGAAGAGATCATTGGCCTTCAATAAGTTGGAGAATAGGAGGTTCTCGTCATAACAAACATAACATAACAAATGTAACAACAAGTATTACAAAATAAAAAAGCAAGTATTTTAGAATAAAAAAGTTATATAATATTTTTTAAATTATTTTATATTTTGTGGTGTGTGGTGAAATTATAATTAACGCGATTAACCACATATGAGAAAAGTAAGAAGTAAACTTTTTTACTTCTTTTTGAGCTTGCTTTCTTTAATTAGCACATGCATTCCTAATTAAAAAGGTTGGATTCCTTTATATTTGTCTATCAAATCCGGGAAAGAGCGCATACTACATTAGAGAATGAATGATTTGAACGATGTACCAAGCTTAAGCCTTCTGAATCAGGCTTGGCCCAGTACTTCACAATGGACTATCCATGTAAGCTTTAATGGGCTAATCCACTTCTTGTTCCTTCAATCATCTATTCATTATACTCACATTTTTGGTTGGAAAAAATTGATATCGATATGTGTAAACATTATACTCACAATCTTCATCTTTTCGTTTCTAGTAATTTTGTCCTCATTCAATTTATTTGCACCTATCATTCGAACTTTTCAGTAATTTGTACATATGATCCCTTTCAATAATTTTGTACCTAACTAAAATAGAAAATATACAGTGATGGTTCCTAAATTTTTGAAAAATGCAATAAATATTGATTTTTTTTTTGTACAGTTCTTCAATTAAAATATTAAAAAATGTGCCATCAGATCCCTAACTTTCGAATCATATCCCATACTTGCCTAAGTACTTGTGCTCCAAAATGAGCTTTGTAGCCTAGACGAATTCTCCAAATATATGTTAGTTGACAAAAAGTGAAGCCCGTGACCTAAATTTGACTAATTTAACGAACACTAAATAACATACTCACATTTAATTATGCAAAATAATTAGGAATAAATAAATAATGTCTTCTTTCCCAGCCCAGCCTCCAACTAGAAGTTGCAACTGGGGATTCAAGGTTTGGATTAGAAACCTGGGGAAAGAAATCCCCCGATTGCACGTAAACAAGGGAGAATATCTTATTGATTTTCGCAAAAATTTCTAGTTTTGGGAAAACCTAGGAGAATATATCCCCGGTTTTCACGCGACCAAGGGATACTTCTTCTCCTAGTGTCAAACCCAAACTCTGGCGAGTTTGAGTCCGAAACTGAAGGGAGAAATTCTCCTCAATTGTGCACAGTTCGATTTGAGTTGGGTTGGGCTGGTTTGAGTTGGAGAGGAGAAGAATAATTTGCCTTTTTTTTTTTTTATTATGTTTTAAATAATAGAAGGTTCGAGATTTATTTGTACTTTTGAAAAGATTATGGACCCGGACTACAATTTTTTATTATGTTTTCTTTGTTTTGCTATTTTAATTATATAAGTTAGAGGCAAAATTGTCGAAATGGATTGTGTGAATTAATGAGGATGATATGTGCGACTTAAACTAAATGACGATGAAATTGCTACAAACCTGAAAGGATTGAGACTATGAGTTTAATTTGTCCTAACCATAACAATTTAAGGTTATATTTTGTAACTGACTAAACTTTGAACAAATTGGGAAAATCAATTAGAAACTGGGAAAATCAGGTTTTCTATGCCCCAAAATTTATCTCCACAATTTATTTAAAAATTGTAATTATTAAAAAAGCTATTTAAGGACCTAATGAAGAATAAGGATAATTTGTTTGTGATTGGAAGATGACATTGTGATTCGAGTTTTAATACTATGACATGCAATTATAACATTTTGTGACTTGAAATTGTTTTTCAATTGACTACACATATAAAGTAGAACATATATTCCATGACTCACACGCGTGTCTGTGAATAAGGATTTTTTTTTTTTTTTTTATGTTGTCCAACACGTTTTTAAATAATTAGTGTTGTATATAATAAATTAAATTCTAAGTGGAAAAAAATTAGTTGTGGTCTAAGTTGGTACTTTTTTTTTTTAATTGTGATCTAAATAGTTGTAAATTATAGTTTTAATTACCGCATGCTATAATTTTTTGAGACGATTGTCATCAAGATGCTATAATAGTTTGTGAAGACTGTTATCTACATCTTATTACTTTTCGTGACTGTGTTAAAAATGTTGTGTGACTTAGATGTGTGACTGGGGATAGTTACATTAAAATCTTAATATCGTATATTTTAATTCATTAATTTGAAGAAGACCTAATTTATCACATAATTAAAAATAGTGTTAAACCTAATTATATCTAATATTAGATGGTACTCGATAGTATAATAGATAATTTTTTAATTTATTTTTCTTATTCAACACTATTCAATATAATATAATCTTCCTTGTCAACCATATCATAAACGAATATTTGTAGACACGCATTAAGAGTCAAATTAAAGATAGAGGAAATGTCTTAAAAAGGATCAAATTTAATGGTAATAGAAATTTAAAATAGTCTTAAAATAGTTTTTGGATGATTTTTGGAAGTCAATCTTTCAAGATTTGAAAATTTCATATTTCTCTAATTTTTCATTTTCTCTTGAAGAACATGTGTTCACGTCTAATAATATTTGGAGTGATTTTACACGCGAACGAGTATAAAAATTGATTTCTGAAGTCGAATTGTAAGTTTTTGTAATATAGAAAAACAAAGGACAAATAAGAGAAAAAGAACTTAGAATTTTTATTAATTCCAAAAAGGTCACACATTATCTAATTTGAGCTTTTTTTTAAATAGAACACATTTTCTTAAAGATATAATGAGCTTATAAAATCTTTTAAATTGATATTATGATATTACTCCATGCTCTTTTTGTGTTGGATGTGAATTAAGTTTGTGTATTTACAAAGTGACATGGTGTCACTTTTTAATGAAAATGTCGCAGAGTATCGTTTTGGATTATTAAGAAAAGTGACACGTTCGTCACTTTTTCATTTTTAATGAGAAAGTGATAGAATAATTTTGGACTACAATTTCTCTATATATTGCTTATTTCAAAAGTATGGTTGATTTAAGCTGCTAAATTTCACATTTCTCTATATTGAATTTCAAATTTTACTTTGAACAAAGGATACTAGAAGTTTTATATTTTTAGATCAACTTACTTGTTCTCTTTCCTTTGCACACTTTGTTTTGCATTTTGTTCAAATCTTTAATTATTGCATTCTATTTTTTGTTGTCGTTCTAAATTGATATTTGTTGTGCATTATTGAGTGCTAAGTCTTATTGAAGATGGTCAAACATTAATGTATTATTTTCTTTATTTTAAATATGAATTAATGTAATAGATAAGAAAGTGACATGCTCTATCACTTTTTAAGTAAAAAGTCACACACAATTAAAATCGACATGCATGTTGTGTCATTTTTTAATTAAAATGTCAATTAAGTTCGTTTATTAAAAAGTGACTCTTTCAATAAAAAAAGTGACAAAATGTATTTTTTAACTAATTAAAATTTTGAACGTATTTTTAATAAAAATTCCGTAGTTGGCCTAATTTACCCTACAATTAAGGGATAGTTTGACTATTAATCACAAAATATAAAATAATTTAGAAAATAATATTCAATTTTTTTTATTCTAAAAATACGAATTTTATTTTTGTAACACTTATTGTTGCATTTGTTATATTTGTTATATTTGTTATAAAAATATACGTTATATTTATTACATTTATTATTTTTAGAATTTAAAATGTTAAAAATAATTGTAAAATTTTAATAAAAATTAAGTATATAGCAAAATTATCACTATAATTAAAAATAAATGTAGGACCAAAGAAAGCGGTTTGATTGGTATCAACAACAAGAGCCCAAACCGCCCATTTTATTTTGTTTTTAGATTTAGACTATGAAAATAAATTCTTAGTCTAAGTAAAAATAGGAGCTTTTTCTTATTTTCTTTCTCAACCTGGAATTCTAACAGTCTTCTTTTTGATTTATTTATTCATTTATTTATTTGGAGAAATTGTCTATAAGTCATCTGTAAGTGACTTGTTTTAATTAGGTTAAAACACTTTTTAAAATTGTCATTGAGTCATACTCTTTAACCATATTTTATATTAGTCTTGAAATTACTCATGTGATCCATATTTAAACTTTAGATTAGCAACGCACGTGACCACCATCTTCTCTCGTGCCTCCCCGCAATCTATTGCTCATCGTTGCCAGCGTTTCACGACCTGCCACTGGCCACATCCCAAAAGATTTTCCACTGTTTTTTGTAAGTGATAATGGTGAATTCACAATTTTTTTTTTATGTTCTTCTTCTTCCAATTAATCATATATAAGATAAATTTTTAAACTTTAACAACCTACTATTGTTATCGATAATGATGGTGATTCTCGATTTGTTGAGTAGTCCTTGGATTGTAAAATTTTGAAAACAATTGTTTCTTGAATGCTATTTTTTAGGTGGATTCATTTTTTATGAATAATTTTTTTTCTTATTTTTCTTGAATTATGTTGTTTTTGTTGGAGATATTAATTTTTTGATATATAGAAACACCATTGTTTTGTAATCATTTTTTGGTCGAATAAAAGGAAACAACATTTGTTTCACATACATCAATATTTTTATGTATTTCAGAATGTTATTGTCACACATTCTCGTGTGTTGTTTGACACTGTATCATAAGAACAATAATTTAATAAAACAATATCACAAAATAGTAGCATAAAAAATAGTATCATAGAAAAAAGTATCAGAATGACATTTGTATCAATATAATAATAAAAGTATAATAGATAACATGATCGTACGGTTAAAAAATAGCAAATATAACAATATCCAAAGCACGTTATTATCAAGCACATACTCAGCTGAAATGTGATTTTAATTGAATTGAGTTTGAGCTATATGGTTAAGATTTTATAAGCGTATGATCAGTGACCGATCCTAAATTTTTTCTATTTATTTTTTTGTGCTTCAAAACCAGATTTTGGTTTCTACGCTAGTTGAGAAAGATATTGAACTAGACTAGATTATTTTAGGGGTATTTTCTTAAAATGCCTAGTCAAACAACCCATATCTTTTTAAGGTCTTACTTATTCTTCATATCTTTTTAAAGTTTAGTGGAAAAAGTCTATACTACCCTTATCATATTTTTATAATAACTAAAATGCCCTTAACGCAAAATGACCCATAAACCCTTCAATAACAATTAAAACAAACGACGTTAGAATGGTGGTTGATGTTAGTTACAAAATTGAAAAAACCCTAAGTTTTTCTTCCTCCAAATTTCTCCACTGTAATCATTGGCTTTCTCCCTCCATTTTTGGTGGGCCTAGAGAAACAATTGTCGTTGGTAGCCAAATATTTTTGTTGCAAATTCTTCATTGGCAAGATATTCTCTTCATTTTCATTCTTTGATTTGTACATGACATTTGCAATTTCTATTCGTTTTTATAAATTTGCTTTTGTATGTTCGAATGAATATTTTTGAGTTGAAATGGTGGAGTTGAGGATGGACCTGCAGTAGTTGTGGGCGGTGGATGTCGTAATGAATGTAGTCGTTTTGAACGACTGTGGTCGTTTAAAAAATGATCATTGGTCATTTTAGACGACAAAACACAATTTGAACTATTGTTGCCTAGTTGACGTTGTTTGAAACACATGTTCTTTAATTTTTTGATTTTTTTTTTAATTTAGATTACATATGAAAAAGTTTAAATTAATTGCAGAAATGGATTCAGCAATATGGATTAATGTATTTTATCTTAGGGAGTTTGTTAAGGATGAGGACGGAAAGTAAAGTTGAAAATAGGGTGATAGTCATGTTGTGAATGGTCTTCAAATTTCTTTAGAGATTTCATATAATGAGTTGTATGGTAAACTATTGGACGTATGCAATGTTGACTCTTATTTGCATGAATTGGAGTTAAAATTTCTTCTACATGGTGATACACTATTGGGATTACTTGGAGATAGTTCTAGAAAATGATGTATGATTGCAAGCCAATGACAACAATGAAGTGGATCAAAGTGTAGATGATTATTGAGATGAGATGGATATAAATGCAGATGATCATAATTTAGATATTCCTACTAAAAATTTTCAAAATGTTGTTTGCTATACCTTTGGACTTGAAGTGGTCGAAGACAATCACTTTACAAATGAGCAACTCTCGCTTTATCTTCACTTGTTACAATACATCATTGCCACTACATCTATCAAGACAACAAGTTGGAACAAAGAGAACAACAAGAATATCATCCGTTGGAGAGTTCCTAAGAGGCATAAATGTAAGAGTAAGAGAACATTGGAATTATTATTTACCAATAGTCATTAATACAAATGGAAGGTGAAAATGGGATGGAAAAAGCCTCAAGATCTCGGTGACCATTTGAACTATTTTCCTCCATATTTTTAATACATAAAAAACGACAATAATTGTTTAAAACGAGCATAATTCTTCCAAAATGATCAGAGTCGTTCCAAAACGACTATTGTCATTCCATGGAGACTTTCATCTTTCACAAATCGTTCTGTACATTAGATTTTTCTATAAACCACACATTCAACAAATATCCAGTATTAGAGGCAATGACATATGGCTACTATTACCCATGAAGTTCCGACTTAGATTAGAAATAAACAGTAAAAAATTTTTTTACATAGCTTGTAGAAAAATTAATAACAAATAAACAATGTACCTCAGCCATACAAATTAATATCATATTCTTCTTTGCGCCTCGAGGTTTCATAGGAATGTTGTCAAATTTGGACACCAGTGCCGTTACAATTTTTCCGCTTCTTTAGATGAGTCTAACGTCATGAGGAAAGACGGACATTAAATGGATGAAGAGGAAAGATAAGAATTAAAATCACGTTGAAAGAATGGGTAAAATGTAAAACACAAATTACACAATTTCTTCAATTTTTTTTTCCTTTTAATTTTGGTCAAATGTCTCAAAAATCTATAAACTAGGTAAAGGCCATTTGAGGTGATTCCCACATTATTTTAGAGTGGATATATATATTGGAACCGATTAGCTAAAATTGGACTTTTATGTCAAAATGATTCTAAAAGCTTGAATAATTCAATAGAAGCCCACAATAATAATTTTAACATAGTTTCATGAGATATATAATGTAATTTCAAATTTTAGATCTATTTGGACTTTAATCCTTGAACTTTCTAGAAATTGTGAAAGTGTCCCCAGAGATCGCATTTTGGCAAATAATAATTTCTAATTATTATTATTTATGTATAAATAATATTTTATTTTCACTTTAGTCCATAATATTGAAAGTTTTCTTTTAAACCTTAAACCTTTTAAACTTATCAAATAAGTCACTTATTATATTATGTTTAAAGCTTTGGATTATTACATCTAACTATCAGAAACGTTCGATTTTAAGTTATTATATTTTTAAAAATATTTTCATAACCAATATCATAATTTAGTTGTCGTCCTTATATTACAGATTTTTAAGCATTCGTGGGTTTTGACTATCATAAAAAGCCTATATTTCTAGTGTTGTTTATAGGCATATTGAATGAAGGAAATAGGGTCAATTTTTTCCACCTTATTGGACAAGAAGTCATATTTACATGATAATATATTTTTCAACATTGGCTGCAAATGAACTGTAATAGCGATAGAATTCAACAGAATTCATCAGCTCATATTTGGCGACCTGATGATCCTCATGGCTAGTTTTCAAGATTCAAGATTGTACGGCGTTCAGGGAGAAGGGAAACACATTATAAATAGTAGAACACAAGAAGCTTTTCATGCAAGTTTCCTCTTTCTGAGAAATCTGAAATTAAAAGAAAATGAGTTCTTTTTCAAATTTCGTAGTTCTTCTTGTTTCCTTCAGTTTGTTCATCATTTTCCTTTTCAAATGGTTCTTTAAACCGGCTTCAACTGCTGGGAAAAGGTTACCCCATCTCCTCCAAATCTTCCTGTGATTGGTAATCTTCACCAACTCGGCTTATACCCCATCGTGCTCTGCAAGCACTATCCAAACGCTATGGTCCACTCATGATGCTTCATCTGGGGAGTGTCCCAACAGTTATCGTCTCATCTGCTGACACAGCTCATGAAATTATGAAAACTCAGGACCTCATTTTCTCAAACAGGCCGAAAGTGAGCATTCCTGATAAAATTGTTTATGGCTCTAAGGACATAGCTTTTGCGCCTTATGGTGAGCACTGGAGGCAGGTGAGAAGTATATGTGTTCTTCATCTTTTGAGTAACAAGAGGGTTCAATCTTTTGTTATATAAGAGAAGAAGAAACGGATCTTTTGATCCAGAAAATTAGACAGTCATCTTCTTCTTCCACATCTGTAACAAACTTGAGCGATTTATTGGTGTCACTCACTAATGGTACTATATGTAGAGTGGCCCTGGGGAGGAAATATAGTGATGGTGAAGCAGAAGGAAGCACCAAATTTGAGTTAATGTTGAAGGAAATTATGGAGCTCTCAGCCACTTTTAATGCAGGCGATTTCATTCCATGGCTTAAGTGGATGAATAAAGTTAATGGTTTGGATGCCAGAGTCGATAAAGTGGCTAAATCGTTTGATGAGTTTTTGTCGGGTGTAGTTGAAGATCATAGAAATAGAAAGCAAGGAAACACAGATACTGATGACAGCCGCAATGATGCGGATCTTGTGGACTTATTGCTCGAAATTCAAAGAGAAAACAAGTCTAGTTTCGTTCTTGATGATGAGGCCATCAAGGGTGTCATTTTGTAAGAATCTCTCCGTCTCTTCCGCTTTATATTTGCATATACATGTGTTTTATTCTAGTTCATTGAAAACTAAATTTAACTAAATAAATGACTTTCCTCCCGAACAACTTAAGCTTACATAGGAGGTTGTTCAACAAAGGAAAAACCATTCATTCTGCTGAACATATATATAGCAAGCTATTTTAAGACATTATGAGATTTCATCTCATTCAATGACCTAACCATTCCTTATTTATGGCAGGATATGTTTGGTGCTGGGACGGATACAACATATACTTCTTTGGAGTGGACAGTGGCTGAGGTTTTAAAGCACCCAGAAATCATGAAGAAACTACAGAATGAGGTGAAACAAGTAGTTGGAAGCAAAATAGAGGTAGAAGAGGAGGATTTAGAGAAAATGCCTTATTTAAAGGCAGTGATGAAAGAGAGCCTTAGACTACACCCTCCAATTCCGATGTTGGTTCCAAGAGAATCAACCCAAGACAAGAAGCATTGGGGTATCACATTGCAGCAAGAACACAAGTGATTATCAATGCTTGGGCAATCGCAAGAGACCCAATGCAGTGGGAAAATCCCGAAGAATTTAATCCAGAAAGGTTTTTTAAGAACACGGCATTAGACTTTAGAGGGTTTAATTTTGAGTACATTCCATTTGGTGCTGGTCGTAGAGGCTGCCCTGGTATTACATTTGCCATGGCTGTTAATGAGTTTGCATTAGCAAAATTGATGCATAACTTTGATTTTGCATTGCCAATTGGAGTGAAAGAATGGGACATGACTGAAGCAATTGGAAGCACTGTCCATAAAAAGAATCCTCTACTTGTCGTTGCCACTCCCTCTTCTCGCTAGTTCGAGTTGAGTGTGTCACTACCATGTGTCTCTCTCTCTCTTTGTCAACAGTAATATGTTAAATTTATTCTTTGTATGTTAAATTTGTTGTTTGTAAAATATTTTGAGACACTTTCTTGTCATCTTTGCAATAAGAATTACGAGTAAATTACCATGATAGTCCAAGTCATTTGATTTTTGTCCTTACATATTGTTTCAGAATTGGAGACACATCCTCTATATATTAATAATAGATATTTGTTTCTCATTTACATTTTTATCATTATGCTAATAATGATTTCTCATTTTCTTAACACTTTATTTTCTTATTTTAATTAAGATAAGAGCTTGTTTTTAGCTTAAACAAGCTAATTTTTTCTTCTCCATACTTGCACAAAGTTTTTTTTTTTTTGGACAAAGTTATTACATCTTACAAATTCTTTGAAAATAACTTTTTAATTTAAAAAGAAGGAACAAGTTTCATCTACCACTTATTCTCAGAAGATTTTCTTTTTATTTATTGAATTATCAATTCTAGAATGGCTTCCATCAAACTCCAAATCTCACCAACTATGACAAACCGAGTTCGTGAGGGATACGATCGTTAGATTTTTATCTACTAGGAGGTGAGAGGCGACTAGAGCTCCAAATAGTATAAAGATGAGTTGTCTTCAAATGAGCGACGCCAACGATCACCAAACCTATGACAAACGTGATTTCTAATTGGAAGAAATTCATAAACAAGCACTAATTGTCGGAAAACTTTGGCCGATAGATTTTACATGTTCAAGAGTATTACAAATCAACTCAAAACATAAAATCCATAAAAACTCCAAGTCTTCATAAACCATTGCAATTTAAATGAAATTTATAGTCCACAACTTCACGTAAAAATTCTAAATCTCTTACTTCATGTTCATTATTGGGAGCCCCGATCCCCTCACGACCACTCCGATCTACATACATCGATTGTCTCAAAGATAAAACACTATTTCAATGTATTATTAAAAAATAACGAAGCAAGCATGACATATCTCTAATTGATTTGGAGTGAACAAGACCATCTCATTCACTCTTCTAGCAATTGTTTACGTAGTACTACTAACTCCATGGGTTGTTAATACTCAAGAAAAAACCAATTTAATATCGTGGTTATTATAAAATTTGCGTACAAGGTTATTAAAACATCATCCTCTTTCTCTTTATGTTTTTATGATAAAGAGCATCAAGTTGGAAGTAAGAGAACAACGAGGATATCATCACTTTACAAATAAGCAACTTCTCACTTTATCTTCACTTGTTACAACACATCAACGCCACTACATCTATCAAGACAACAAGTTGGAAGTAAGAGAACAACGAGGATATCATCTCATTGGAGAGTTCCTAAGAGGCATAAATGTAACAGGTGCATAAGAGGCATAAATGTAACAGGTGCAGAGAAAACGAGATATAACCGTCTAAGATGTACACACCAGATTCTAATGGATGATAACAGAGCGGAAGATTCGTGCAGTGTCCTTTATTTTTCTTTTTATATGGACAACAAATGTAAAGGTAATATTTTTATTGTGTGAATTGAGAGTTATCTTTATGTAGACTGCAGAAGTTGTGTTTATAATGACAACTTATGTTTCTATCGTGGTTAAACAATAAATATTTGCTACAAATTGTTAAGTTATTTATTTTTCTTTGGACTGAAAATGTTATATTGTTCTTTAGCTGCATGGAGCTTCTTGGTTTACTGAGTGAAAATATGCTACAAATTTAAAAAAAAATAACATTTGTCATTTTAAACAACCGCAGATGTTTAGTCCAGTACGACTAGAGCTGTTCTAAACGTCTCCAGACGTTCTCTGTTAGGGATTCTCCAAACCATTGATCAGGTTTTGAAATTTTTACCGTCTTTTGAAACTATTGTAGTCGATTAGTCCAGAACAAACATAGTAGTTCTGAACGTCTCCCAACGTTGTTGGTAGGGTATTATAATGTAACTCGATCGTATCGATGAATTGTAAATTACATCGATCGTACTCCATTATACATTCTATTTAATTAATCCATGTTCCGTTGACTATCTACTAACTCGATCGTATTAATGAAATGTAAATTATGTCCACCGTACCCCATTATTCGTTCTGTTGAACTAATCTACGTTCTGATGACCATCAACTAACTCAATTGTGTCGATAAAATGTAAATTACGTTGATCGTACCCTATTATACATTCTGTTTAACTAATCTAAACTCTGATGACCATCAACTAACTCGACCGTGTCGATAAAATATAAATTACATTGATTGTACTCTATTATACGTTTTGTTTAACTATCCACACTTCGATGACCATCGACTAATTCGATCATATCGATAAAATGTATATTACGCTCACCGTATCCCATTATACATTCTCGTTTAACTAATACACGCCCGATGACCACCAACTAACTCGATCATGTTGATGAACTATAAATTACGTTGACCGCACCCCATTATACGTTCGCTTCGAGCTTTGATGACCATCGACTTACTCGATCGTTTCGATGAAATGTAAATTATGTTGATCGTACACCATTATACATTTTGTTTAACTAATCCACACTCGATGACCATCGACTAACTTCGATCGATCAATGTATCAATGAAATGTATATTACATTCATCGCACCCCATTATACGCTCTGATTTAATTAATCCATGCTCCGATGACCATCGACTAAGTTGATCGTGTCGATGAAATGTATAGTCCGTTGATCGTACCCTAATATGTATCTATTTAACTAATCCACTATCTCGATAACCATCGTCTAGCTCGATCGTGTCAATGAAATGTATAGTATGTCGATCGTACTCCATTATACATTATGTTTAACTAATCCACGCTCCGATTACCATTGATTAACTCGATCGTGTCGATGAAATGTGTAGTACATCGATGGTACCCTATTACACGTTCTGTTTAACTAATCTACTCTCCGATGACCATCGTCTAACTCTATTGTATCGATTAAATGTATAGTACTTATATTATACGTTGTGTTTAATTAATCCACACTATGATGACCTTTGTCTAACTTGATCATGTCGATAAAATGTATACTATGTCGATCGTACCCAATTATACGTTCTATTTAGGTAATCCACACTCTAATGACCATCGTCTAACTCGATCATGTCGATGATATACTAGAACGACACATATAATTTAAAATGACTATAGTCATGTTTGAAAAAATCTATAGTTGTTTTTCAAAACGATTAGAGCTGTTTAGATTGACAAGATTAAAACGACTTCGTCGTTGTATAACATCTCAAGTCGTTTAATAAAAGTATCACTTGAAGACTATTTTTAGGAAAATTGGTGCAAATGGTTCCTCACCTTTGTCCTCAGTGCAGAAATGATCAATAGCTTTGTTTTTGGCACATAAAACTCCTAAACCTATGTGTTTTAGTGTGCAATTGGTCCTTATTTGATGAAAAAGACAAATATGCCCTTAATTTTTATTGGAGAAAATAGTAATTGGATTTCTAATCTTTGCAAAATGTACAAATGGATCCAATACATTTATTAAATAATATTTAATTTAACATTTTAAATATATCACTATTGTCGTATCAATTAAATTTTTCACAAGAGAAAAATATAAAATTAATGCGCTTTTAGTATATATAATTGCTATATAATTTGAAAAACTTGAATAAAAATTAAGTTAAATAAATAAGACAATAGCGTATATAATTTTGTGATGTTGAACCAATATTATTATGTTTTTTAACATAAAAATACTAATAAAAATTAATTTACATATTATGTGTTTTTTATTTTTGAACAAAAAATTAAAATATGAAAATACAATTGGAGCTCAAATATTTGTAGTTAATAAACGAATGGCACAATTAAATAAAAGTATTTAAGCATCAAACTTGTGACAAAATTATTTTCCTTTTTATGTTGTAACAATAAAATAAAAATTTTAAATTTAAATAATATAATTACTTTTTATGTCGTTTCAAATCATCAATCGTCGTTTTAAACAAGTCGACTGTTATTTTCTGAACGTACTAGGTCGTTTGGCATAATGTTTTTGAAGGTTGTAAGAACTTGTGGAATTTGGACGTTTGTTGGTTAATTAATTAGTGTGTTTGCATTCAATTTGTCAATGGGCTTTTACTTATCTAAATTTATTATATCTTTGTTGTCACCACAATTGGATGATTTACGAATTAAAGTTGCCAATAGTGTTGTTATTACAGTAAAGGTTGATGAAACAACTTTGCAAATGTTCCAGATAATAAATTGATGGTTCAGTTTTCACTACGACTATAATTTTGAAACTCTGAAAATAAACCGTTGTTTTTCCAGTAAAAAGAAAAAAATAAATGCTTCATTCGATCAAATTTAAAGGACAAAAACAATATTTGACACAACCTGTCCCGAGTCGTCATAGTGGACCCAAGACGTGCCGTGCGCCGATGATGGATGCCAACTAGATGTCAGAACCACCATTAAGGCTACTTAGACTTTTTTATAACTTATTAACTTTTATTGAACTACAGGAATTTTATAAAAAATTTGGTAGAACTTCCCTTGTAAAATTGACTAAACCAGACATGAAAAGCAACAAATTTCCAAAACACGTTATCAAAACAATAACTTAATAACTGGACTAGACTATATTATTTTAGAGTTGATATATATATTGGAACCGATGAGCTAAAATTGGAATTTTTATGTCAAAATGATTCTAAAAGCTTGAATAATTCAATAGAAGCCCATAATAATAACTTGAATAATTCAATAGAAGCCCATAATAATAATTTTAACATAGTTTCATGAGATATATAATGTAATTTCAAATTTTAGATCTATTTGGACTTTAACCCTTGAACTTTCTAGAAATTGTGAAAGTGTCCCCAGAGATCGCATTTAGGTAAATAATAATTTCTAATTATTATTATTTACTTATAAATAATATTTTCTTTTCACTTTAGTCCATAATATTGAAAGTTTTCTTTTAAACCTTAAACCTTTTAAACTTATCAAATAAGTCACTTATTATATTATGTTTAAAGCTTTGGATTATTACATCTAACTCTCTTCAGAAACGTTCGATTTTAAGTTATTATATTTTTCAAAATATTTTCACAACCAATATCATAATTCAGTTGTCGTCCTTATATTACAGATTATAGGGTCAATTTTTTCCACCTTATCGGTCATGTCGAATTTTCCATTAATAAAAAAGTTCCATTGTTGGTCGAAATTTTATGAAGTTAGATAGCATAATTCTCAATTGGACGAACACCAATTTGATTTTTTATTCTCAAAGCTATTGGACAAGAAGTCATATTTACATGATAATATATTTTTCAACATTGGTACGCAAATGAATCTGTAATAGCGATAGAATTCATTGTAATTCATCACTCGTATTTGGCGACGATGATCCTCATGGCTAGTTTTCAAGATTCAAGATTGTACGGCGTTCAGGGAGAAGGGATTGGCCTCTATCCCGTGTTGATTCACCATGTAGCCCAAGAATTTTCTCGGATGCAACTCCAAAAGTGCATTTTAGAATGTTGAGCTTTGAGCTTCATGCGGTTCTTACAGAGAATTTTGAACATCTCCCTCAAGTGTTCAATGTGATCTTCGGCATTCATGCTATTCACGAGTATGTCATCAACGTAGACTTCCATTGTATTTCCAATATGTTCCAAAATTATGCAGTTTACTAATCGCTGATATGTAGCTCCTGCATTCTTTAGATCGAATGACATCATTTTGTAACAATACAACCCTTGATCTGTGATGAACGAGGTGTGTTCTTCATCTTCCACAAACATCAGAATCTGATTATAACCGGAATAGGTGTCTATAAAGCTAAGTAGCTTATGACCAGCGGTCGCGTCAACAAGTTGATCAATGTGTGGAAGCGGAAAGCTATCTTTGGGGCACACCTGGTTTAAATCAGAAAAGTCTATACAAACCCTCCATTTCTTGTTATTTTTCTTCATTAGCATGGGGTTGGATACCCATTAGGGGTAGTGAAGACTCTCTACGATGAATCCGTTTGTTAGTAGATTGTCTACTTCCTCTTCGAGGACACCATACATCTCTTGGTACTCGAGGCATTCTTTTTTGTATCTTGTGGTGTATTTTGGGATCCACTTTCAGGACATGGTAGGCCACGGATAGATCGATCCCTACCATGTCACTGTGTTTCCATATGAAGACGTCGGTGTATTCCTATAAGAATTGTTTCAGTTCTTCCTTCATCCATTCCTCCAGTTTTCTGCCGTACTTGTAACATCTGGGTAGGGCATGAAGGTTTTGTAGAGAACGCTTCTAGCTCCTTTGCCGGGAAGGCTAGAGAATCTGAGCCTATAATTCGAGGGTCCAAACCTTTGTCCAGTATCATATTCTCTTCAATATTTTCGGGGTTGACATTCATCGGCTTCATCTGTATTATCATCACTGCGGAGGGAGCATCTTCGTGCTTCGCGGCCTTTCAGAGTGCGTTCATGTAACAGGATCTTGCCTCTGTCTGATTTATTGCAAACCTTGGAGACTCCACCTGACGTTGATAACTTATTGCCAAGTGGTAAATGGATGTTACCGCTTGCAGGTCGTTGAGCGCTTGCCTACAAAATGCTCCATGATAGGCAGAGTGAGTATCGACCACCAAGAACTCGATGAATTTATTTAAATGACACGGAGGCTCTCCGAAGTCCATTGCAAGGGTGATTCTAACTTGGAGGATGAGGCTATCTGTTGTAAAATCGAATAACGGTTATGAATTGGTCATTAGTTCGTGATCCACATCTATTTGGTCGAATGTGCTACCAAACAGGATGTTCACAGCACTATCTTCGTCGACCAACATTCGTCTTAACACGTTCCTGGCTACAACAGTACGAACTACCAAGGCATCACAATGCGGGTAGTGTATACCAACTTCATCATCTTTTGTGAACGTGATCTGTGGGGCCCTGGGCTGGTGCCCATGAACCTGCCAACTTTTTACCTGTTCTTCTCTTGCTGCCTTTGCATAGTTTCGCCGTGAATTCATCGTGTGCCCTCAACTTAGTGGATCATTGTTTCTATCGTTCTCTCGGTCATTGCGGTGAGGTCCATCGTCACGGTGTCGAAAGGAGGTCTTCACCCTTGATTGGGTAGTCATCGATGCTCTCGAGCGATCGGTTCTTCTCTCCTTACTACTAATCTCCTCGGTTGATCGGGCCTTTACGTTGGGGACGATCTTACGTGTTGTGCACCCGGTCCCTGTGTATGTGATGAGCTTGGATTGAGGAACAATTGGCCGAGAAACCGCTATAGATGGTCTAGCATGGGGGGCCGAGATTGTCTTTATGGTCTAGCATGGGGGGCCGAGATTGTCTTTGTCTGATTGAATATCCTATAGCGGTTGTTATGTGGCTTGGGAGAATGCTTTTTTCGAAAATGGTTGAAGCGGGGTTCGAGGAGAACATCGCCCCACCCTCCGATAGCGATATGCCCTATCTCTTCTCGCTCTTTCTTTGTTCTCGATCGTCTCCTTAAATCAAATTTCTCGCTGGATCAATTTTACCAGTTGACTATAGGTTTTGGACTGGCTATTTTGGATGTCTCTCCAGAAGGAGTGCGTATGTGAAGTCCGATCACCAGCGCGTCTAAAGCTATGTCATCGGTGACGTTCTCAATTTTATTGATGACAATTTGAACCTTTTGAAATAGCTCTTCATCGAATCTCCTTCATTTTGTCGAATATCGTGGAGTTGAGCGATATCGACTATCATTGTCTGGTTGCCAATGAAAGCGTTGACAAACTCTCGTTTGAGTTGAGGCCGGCTCCCGATGCTTCCCGTTTCAATTTGTTGTACCACTTCTTCGCATCGATGTGAAGGTGGTATGAAAATTTCTTCACTTCACTGCAGGGGAGTTAGCTTGGAGCTTCATTTAGTATACGTTGATGATGTGATCCGTGGGTTCACCTCTTCCGTTATATTTTTCTATAGGGGGCATTCTAAAGTTAACAAGAAGAGCTCATTGGCCTTCAATAAGTTGGAGAATAGGAGGTTCTCGTCATAACAAACATAACATAACAAATGTAACAACAAGTATTACAAAAATAAAAAACAGTATTTTTAGAATAAAAAAAGTCATATAATATTTTTTAAATTATTTTATATTTTATGGTGTGTGGTGAAATTATAATTAACGCGATTAACCACATATGAGAAAAGTAAGAAGTAAACTTTTTTACTTCTTTTTGAGCCTGCTTTCTTTAATTAGCACATGCATTCCTAATTAAAAAGGTTGGATTCCTTTATATTTGTCTATCAAAACCGGGAAAGAGCGCATACTACATTAGAGAATGAATGATTTGAACGATGTACCAAGCTTAAGCCTTCTGAATCAGGCTTGGCCCAGTACTTCACAATGGATTATCCATGTAAGCTTTAATGGGCTAATCCACTTCTTGTTCCTTCAATCATCTATTCATTACGCACATTTTTGATTGGAAAAAATTGATATCGATATGTGTAAACATTATACTCACAATCTTCATCTTTTCGTTTCTAGTAATTTTGCCCTCATTCAATTTATTTGCACTTATCATTCGAACTTTTCAGTAAGTTGTACAGATGATCCCTTTCAATAATTTTGTACCTAACTAAAATAGAAAATAAAATAGAAAATATACAGTGATGGTTCCTAAATTTTTGAAAAATGCAATAAATATTGATTTTTTTTTTTGTACAATTCTTCAATTAAAATATTAAAAAATGTGCCATCAGATCCCTAACTTTCAAATCATATCCCATACTTGCCTCAGTACATGTGCTCCAAAATGAGTTTTATAGCCTAGACGAATTCTCCAAATATATGTTAGTTGACAAAAAGTCAAGCCCGTCACCTAAATTTGACTAATTTAACGAACACTAAATAACGTACTCACATTTAATTATGCAAAATAATTAAAAATAAATAAATAATGTCTTCTTTCCCAACCCTAGCCTCCAACTAGAAGTTGCAAGCTGGGGATTCGGGGTTTGGATTAGAAACACGGGAAAGAAATCCTCGATTGCACGTAAACCGGGGAGAATATCTTATTGATTGATTTTCATAAAAATTTCTAGTTTTGGGAAAACCTAGGAGAATATATCCCGGTTTTCACGCGACCAAGGGATACTTCTTCTCCTAGTGTCAAACCCAAACTCTGGCGAGTTTGAGTCCCAAGGCGAAGGGAGAAATTCTCCTCAATTGTGCTGATTCGATTTGAGTTGGGTTGAAATTTGGTTTGAGTTGGAGAGAGAGAAGAATAATTTTGCTTTTTTTTTTTTTTTTATTATGTTTTAAATAATAGAAGGTTTGAGATTTGTTTGTACTTTTGAAAAGATTATGGACCCGGACTACAATTTTTTTATTATGTTTTCTTTGTTTTGCTATTTTAATTATATAAGTTAGAGGCAAAATTGTCGAAATGGATTGTGTGAATTAATGAGGATGATATGTGCGAATTAAACTAAATGAGGATGCAATTGCTACAAACCTGAAAGGATTGAGACTATGAGTTTAATTTGTCCTAACCATAACAATTTAAGGTTATATTTTGTAACTGACAAAACTTGAACAAATTGGAAAAATCAGTTAGAAACTGGTAAAATCAGGTTTTCTATGCCCCAAAATTTATCTCCACAATTTATTTAAAATTGTAATTATTAAAAAGCTATTTAAGGACCTAATGAAGAATAAAGATAATTTGTTTGTGATTGAAAGATGGCATTGTGATTCGAGTTTTAATACTATGACATGCAATTATAACATTTTGTGACTTGAAACTGTTTTTCAATTGACTACGCATATAAAGTAGAACATATATTCCATGACTCACACGCGTCTGTGAATAAGGATTTTTTTTTTATGTTGTCCAACACGTTTTTAAATAATTAGTGTTGTATATAATAAATTAAATTCTAAGTGGAAAAAAATTAGTTGTGGTCTAAGTTGATACTTTTTTTTAATTGTGATCTAAATAGTTGTAAATTATAGTTTTAATTACCGCATGCTATAATTTTTTGAGACGATTGTCATCAAGATGCTATAATAGTTTGTGAAGACTATTATCTGCATCTTATTACTTTTTTTGACTGTGTTAAAAATATTGTGTGACTTAGATGTGTGGCTGGGGATAGTTATATTAAAACCTTAATATCTAATATTTTAATTCTTTAATTTGAAGAAGACCTGATTTTATCATTTATATTTTAAAATAGTCTGATTTGTCAAATCACATAATTAAAAACAGTGTTAAACCTAATTATATCTAATATTAGATGGTACTCGATAGTATAATAGATAATTTTTTAATTTTTTTTTTCTTATTCAACACTATTCAGTATAATATAATCTTCCTTGTCACAGTATAATATAATCTTCCTTGTCAACCATATCATATATGAATATTTGTAAACTCGCATTAAGAGTCAAATTAAAGATAGAGGAAATGTCGTAAAAAGTATCAAATTTAATGGTAATAGAAATTTAAAATAGTCTTAAAATAGTTTTTGGATGATTTTTGGAAGTCAATCGTTCAAGATTTGAAAATTTCATATTTCTCTAATTTTTCATTTTCTCTTGAAGAACATGTGTTCACGTCTAATAATATTTGGAGTGATTTTACACGCGAACGAGTATAAAAATTGATTTCTGAAGTCGAATTGTAAGTTTTTGTAATATAGAAAAGCAAAGGACAAATAAGAGAAAAAGAACTTAGAATTTGTATTAATTCCAAAAAGGGTCAAGTAGTCAAGTAGTGAGATCTCTTAGGCAGAAACACTATTTTTAGGAAGAGTGAAATTTATAATAATTATGTGAGATTTGTATATAAAAAAATAATGGGTCGGAGTGTCATAGATCTAGTGCATGCTTGGCTTTGCTTATAAGTGTTTACAAGCAGTAAATAAAAAATGGGTAAAAATTGTAGATCATACGAAATGTGTAGATAAAAATAATGTTTAATCAACTTATAAGTATTGAAAAGTACTCTCAAACATATGCCTAGAGTCCTTCATGAAGAGTTCTACTTTGTAATTGTTAATTCCAGTACGACATGATTTAATCTAGAGGGTATGAATACATTAAGGGTGTGTTTGAGTGGTTTCCATGGAAAATGGTGGAAAATGAAAACATTTTCCATGTAAGGTGGAAAAAAAATTCCACCAAATAGGTGAGAAAACATTTTCCAAGATAGTGGTTAAAAGTGTGCTTTAGGTAATTGTACTTTGAAAATCATTTTGATTTTCTTTGTGCAATCAAACAACAAAAAGTGGAAAAGATTTTCTATGGATGTGACAACATTTTTCATGAATGTGACATTTTCCATGAAAAATGTACCAATCAAAAAACGTTTTCCAACAATAATATTGATTTTCAAATAAATGCAAGAATCATAAAAAGAAGATTAAAAGAAATAATACTTGTTGTATAGTGGTTTGACTTTGTCACTTTGAATCTACGGCCACTTTCACAATATTTTTTGGAGTTCTACTCAATAACGACAATTACAACAAAAAAATAAAAATAAAAAATAAAAAATAAAATAAAAATTTCCTTCTTATTTTAATTGATTGGATGCAACTTGAATAAAAGAATAAAAAATTTCAAAATACACACACACCATGATGAATATTACACCTAGCAAGAATTTCTTGCTTTACTCGATTTTCGTTTTTTTCTGTATAAATGATCACATAGTGTTATATAATAGATGTATATATAAAATCAACCAAAAGGCATATGCAATATTTTCATTTCAGTCAACATATTATATATTTGTGTGTGCTTATAAGTACTTATAAATCGGTTAAACATTATTTTTATCTACATATTTCTTAGGACACATAACTTTTATGCACACATTTCATAAGACACACTTTTTATAATTTGCTCCACTATTTTTTCGACAGGATAATAACAAAAATACGATTGTAATGTTCTTAATAAAATGATGTCAATTTACACTTTAACTAATTTCAAAATTTCTATATTTTTGCAACAAGTATTTAAACATGTTATCAAGTTCACATGTAAATCAATTTTTGAAATATCATCTAATTGACAAGTTCGATACATTCACAAATTAAGTGACATGTGACAATTCTCGATACAAAGTGCTTATATTATAAGTTGTTGGTGAATGTGTGGATAAAAAGTGAATTGTAAATTATGGATCCTATGAAATGTATGGATAAACAATATGTTTGACCAACTGAAATTATAATTTAAACAATTCCAAACATATGCTTAATGCATTAAAGATTTGTCTCAATCATACATTGTCCTAATAATTTAAAATAAGATTAGAAGCAAATAATATCTTGACAAACTTTGAATAAAGATAACTATTGAGAGAAATCATTTGATAGGTTCATCTATAAATTGTATAGAAATATAGGTACAAGAAAATTAATTTTACACGTTTGACAAATATGACTATCCTGAAAATATGCCTTCATGATAAATAATAAATTTGACTATCTTGATTAAGACTCCAATATTACACTTCGAATAATATCTTATCTTTTATAGGGAAAATTTTGTCATTCATCCTTAAATTATGGGCGAAGTTGCTAAGTCGTTCTATTTAACTTTTAACGTCGTCTACATATTATAGACTTAGGTACGCAACTAATTTTTATTAGACATAATTTTGTTCATTTCATCGTTAAAATTAATTTTTTTCATTGAAAAATACTATTATAAGCATGCCCAAAAGTCTCTAATTAGGTTGCGGATCAAAGGGTGGGTTGGTTCATGCTTTGAGAATAGTATTTGAAAAGTTGCTTGGTCAAAGGGGTGGGTAGGTTTATCCTTCGAAAATGTTCATATGGCCAATTAGAGTATCCATTGACGTATAACGTATTGTGGTCCACATAATCTAAAAGTAACAACATATGTGTCCATAAAATTGTTTTCAAATTGTTTACCAACACATTAGATGTAGAGATAGTTGACTTAAGATTGGATTTCTATTCAGTTAACATGTAGCATTTCTCTTTGTTTAGATAATTAGGAACACAAAGGACTTTTATTCACATATTTTCATTGTTAAATGTGAACTAATAGTCTAGTCAAATTAAGATATGCAACAAATCCTGTTAAAACTCCATACTTTAACGAAAATTATCTTTTTGTTTTGTCGGAGTCATTTGCCTATGTTATTGCATTCACATGCTAGGGGATCCGCCTGACCCGTAAATTGGCTGGACCATGCATTGCAGCATTCACCACCATCGTAGGCCCGTTTGCCACCACCGTGATTGGAGATGGATGTTAGGCAAAAAAATTTGTTAGCAATTCCCAATTGAAGAAAACTTATAGAAATGATACATGACATTGCATGATAACAAGCTACGAACTTAATTATAGTGCACCTTATGTTTAGCTGTTCGGTGTTGTTGTCGATTTTAATTCCATAATTGTACGGATCGTTAACAAGTAATATAATGATAAATAGAGTATCGAACACACGATAACTGAATTTTCCACGTCTTGTACTTTATTTAATATTAACTCTAATTCAAGAAAAACACAATCGATTATTTAAATTCAATTCTAATTACTAAATCTAATTATCTACTAAAATAAATTATTAGAATTATATAAAACGTGAAATTAATCAAACCATGAAAGGTGCTAGAATCTCAAATCCACCATTTTTGAACTACTTTGACCCTCAATTTCTTGTTTATACTCAATTCTTGATTTATGTTGACAATCGGTATTTCTTATATGTTAATTTGCCCTCTCGACACAAATTAAACCAATTTTCATCTATGACTCAACTATATCCCTATAAAGGATTCGAATAGATAAAGAATGTAACACAAAATTAGAAAATTATCAAAAATTGCACCAAGCATAGAAACATATCTCTATCTCCTATTGGACTTAATGTTGTTTGTTAATTGAGTTAAACACATGTAGCACCTTTCGACATCAACACAAATCCCTAGAACTATTTTAAAATTGGCCAAATTTTAGAATAACAATTAATTCAATAACAAACAATCAATAAAATTAAGAACTTAGATGTCTATGTTAATATTATGAATATGAATTGAAGATTTGAAAGAAAAATGATACCTTCTATAATTTTTTACTAAGAAATTGACAAAATAACTTTGGACACAAAGTTCTCTATAGATCACTTTTGTGTGTGTTGTAAATTGATATTTGTTATACATTATTGAATTACATTCCTTGATGATGATCAAACATTAATGTATCATTTTATTTGTCTTGAATATAAATTAATGTACTGGATAAAAAAGTGACATATTCTGTCACTTTTTAAGTAAAAGGTCACAAATAATATAATTTGAATTTTTTAATAGATCACTTTTTTTAAGGATATAATGAGTTTATAAAAAATATTTTAATTGATATTTCAATATTAATCCATACTCTTTTTGTGTTGAATATGAATTAAGTATGTGCATTTAAAAAGCGACATGGTATGTCATTTTTTTAATGAAAAGGTCACGCAGTGTCGCTTTTGATTATTGAGAAAAATGACACATTCTGTCACTTTTAACTGAGAAAGTGACAGAACAATGGATACAAAATGACAGAACAACTTTGGATCACAAACTTCTCTACGGATCACTTTTTTTTTAAAATTAATATTTGCTGTACATTATTGAGTGACATGCCTTATTGAAGATGATCATTAATGTATCATTTTTTTTGTCTTGAATATGAATTAATGTACTGGATAAGAAAGTGACATGCTCTGTCACTTTTTAAGTAAAATGTCACACATAATCTAATTTGAGCTTTTTTTAAATAGAACACATTTTTTTAATGATATAATGAGCTTATAAATTCTTGTAAATTGATATTATGATATTACTCTATACTCTTTTTGTGTTGGATATGAATTAAGTTTGTGTATTTAAAAAGTGACATGGTGTCACTTTTTAATGAAAATGTCACACATTGTTGTTTTGGATTATTGAGAAAAGTGACACGTTCTATCACTTGTTACTGAGAAAGTGACATAACAATTTTGGAGCACAACTTTTCTATGGATTGCTTATTACAAAAGTATGGTTGATTTTACTGCTAGATTTCACATTTCTCTATGTTGGATTTCAAATTTTACTTTGAACAATGGAAGTTGGAAGTTTTATATTTCTAAATCAACTTGCTTGTTCTCTTTCCTTTGCACACTTTGTTTTACATTTTATTCAGATTTTTAATTATTACCTTCTGTTTTTTGTTGTTGTTCTAAATTGATATTTGTTGTGCATTATTGAGTGCTAAGCCTTATTGAGAATGATCAAACATTAATGTATTAGTTTGTTTGTCTTGAATATGAATTAACGTGCTAGATAGGAAAGTTTGTCTTGAATATGAATTAACGTGCTAGATAGGAAAGTGACATGTTCTATCACTTTTTAGGGATTTTTTCAATAATGCGCCACTTTTTGGAAATAATTCTAAAAAGCCATGTCTGTTACTTAAATTCCAAAAATACTGTTTTGGTAATATATTTATTATAATTACAAATATTAATATATTAATTAGATCTCAATTAATAAATTTTAGAATGAAACCCTAGGAAAAGAGGGAGATTTAGTTATCCTATTCAATTAGAAATCTAATTGATTCTTTGCCAAAATACAAAATATAAAAATTTCGGAAAATGCCATGAAGAAGATCAAGTACAAAAGCGAAGAACATCATTCTGGCAATACATGTAACATGTGTTGGGTAAAATAATATTATATTATTTGTAACATATTTAGTGATACAAAATGTCGTTTGTAACATATGTATCAAATAGTGATACATTATAGCATTTGTAACACTATATCAGACAATGATATTAAAAAGAATCTGTTACAAATGTTACAAATGCAAAACCAACTATAAACTTCAACAATTTTGTATTTACATACATACTAGACTTTAAAATAAATTAGTACATTGTAATATTAGAATGTAACGTTGAGAAGAAATTTAGCTCATGATTTAATAACATAACTCAATCTGTAACATAACTTAATCTGTAACATATTTAGTAACATATTAATTGCTACAAAATATCAATTGTAACATATGTATCAGAACTTGATTTGCAACATCATCCTTAATACTGTATCAAACATTATACACAATATCATTTGTAACAACATCTTCAGACATTGATATTAAAGAGAATCTGTTACAACTGTTACAACAGTCAAAATCAAATCTAAACTTCAACAAATTCCTATTAATATATACAATGTATTGTAACATGACCTATACATACATAATGTATCATAAAAAAATGTTTCATATAGAGAACAATCAAATCCTAAAAATGTTTCATACAGAGAACAATCAAATCCTAGCATCCCTCAATTGCATGCTTCATCTCATCTCATTGTGCCATTGCTTCAATCGTCTCCAAGAATAAATATCACCCCTTCGTCTAATTGATTTTAGATTGTCCTTCATCTTCGTTGTCTCTTTCATTGGACTCCGGTTTGTTTTCTACACCAGGAGACGCTCTCTTCGACCTTGTCAATCTCCGGCTTGGAGTCTCCATTCTTCAAAAGAGATGAAAAACATTGAAAAATGTACTAGAATTTAGGGCTTTCAAATGAAGATTTGCAGAGATTTTGAACAAAACTTGTACCGATTTGATAATAGAGGTTTCTTCAATGTTGGAGCTTTTTCACTGTACAGGGTGCATAAATCTTAGAGGATCAAAATGGTAATATGTAATTTACGGTTTTAAAACTGTTTTTTATCCATTATTATTTGAATATTAAAATAATTAAATTATTTTTAAGAATGTAGTATTTTTGAAATTAATAAGCTAATTTGTTAGATTTAGAATTATTTTAATATTCATAAATAGTGGGTGTAATATCCACCACTTTTTAAGTAAAATGTCACACACAATTAAAATCGACATGCATATTGTGTCTTTTTTTAATTAAAATGTCAATTAAGTTTGTCTATTAAAAAGTAACTTTTTCAGTAAAAAAAGTGACAAATTGTATTTTTTAACTAGTTAAAATTTTGAACGTATTTTTAATAAAAATTCCGTAGTTGACCTAATTTACCCTATAATTAAGGGATAGTTTGACTATTATTTATAAAATATAAAATAATTTAGAAAATACTATCTAATTTTTTTTATTCTAAAAATACTGTTTTTATTTTTGTAACATTTGTTGTTGCATTTGTTACACTTGTTATATTTCTTATAAAAAATATACATTATATTTGTTATATTTATTATTTTTAAAGTTTAAAATGTTAAAAAGTAACTGTAGAATTTTAATAAAAAATCAAGTATATAACAAAATTATCACTATAATTAATAATAAATGTAGGACCAAAGAAAGCAGCTTTGACGATATCAACAACAAGAGACCCCAAACTGCCCATTTTCTTTTCTTTTCTTTTCTTTTTTTTTTTTTTTTTCTTTTTTTAGATTTAGACTATGAATATAAAAGTAAAAATAGGAGCTTTTTCTTATTTTCTTTCTCTACTGGAATTCTAAATGTCCTCTTTTGGTTTATTTATTTATTCATTTCTCTCTGGAATTCTAAATGTCATCTGTAAGTGACTTGTTCCAATTATGTTAAAACACTTTTTAAAATTGTCATTAAGTCATACTCTCCAACCATATTTTATATTAGTCCTGAAATTACTCATGTGATCCATATTTAAACTTGATTAGCAACGACATGACCACCATCTTCTCTCGCGCCTCCCCGCGGTTATTGCACATCGTGCGGCCACGACCACGACACACCACTGGCCACGTCCCAAAAAAAATTTTCACTTGCTTTTTTATAAGTGATAATGGTGGATTCACAATTTTTTTATGTTCTTCTTCTTCCCATTAATCATATATAAGATAAAATTTTAAACTTTAACAACCTATTATTGTTATCAGATAATGATGGTAATTTTGAGATTTGTTGAGCAATCCTTAGATTGCAAAATTATAGAAACAATTTCTTCTTGAATGCGTGGATTCATTTTTATGAATAATTTTTTTCTTATTTTTCTTGAATTATGTTGTTTTTGTTGGAGATATTAATTTTTTGATATATAGGAACACAATTATTTTGTAATAATTTTTTGGTCGAATAAAAGAAAACAACATTTGTCAATATTTGTATGTATTTCAGAATGTTATTGTCATACATTCTTGTGTGTTTTTTGACACTGTATCTTAAGAACAACATCTTAATAAAACAATATCACGAAACAGTAGCATAAAAAAACAGCACCATAGAAAACATTATCCGAAGGACCTTGGTATCAATATAATAATAAAAGTATAATAAGTAATAGGATCGTACGGTTAAAAGATAGAAAATATAACAATATCCGAAGTACGTTATTATCAAGCACATACTTAGCTGAAATATGACTTTAATTGAATTAAATTTGAGCTATATGACTTAAGAGTTCATAAGCGCATGATCAGTGACCGACCCTAAATTTTGTCTATTTATTTTTTTGTGCTACAAAACCAAATTTTGGTTTCTACGCTAGTTGAGAAAGATATTGGACTAGACTATATTATTTTAGGGGTATTTTCTTGAAAGGCCTAGTCAAACAACCAATATCTTTTAAGATCTTACTTATTTTTCATATCTTCTTAAGGTTTAGTGGAAAAAATATATACTACCTTTACCATATTTTTATAATAACTGAAATGTCCTTAACACAAAATGACCCATAAACCCTTCAATAACAATCAAAACAAACGACGTTAGAATGCTGGTTGACGTTAGTTACAAAATTGAAAAAACCCTAAGTCTTTCTTCCTCCAAATTTCTCCATTGTAATCATTGGCTTTCTCCCTTCATTTTTGGTGGGCCTAGAGAAAGAATTTTTGCTGGTAGCCAAATATTTTTGTTGCAAATTCTTCATTGGCAAGATATTCTCTTCCTTTTCATTCTTTGATCTGTACATGGCATTTGCAATTTCTATTCGTTTTTATAAATTTACTTTTGTCTGTTCAAATGAATATTTTTGAGTTGAAATGGTGAAGTGGGCCGTGGATGTCGTAATAATCGTAGTCATTTTGAACGATCGTGGGTCGCGATCGTTCAAAAAAATGATCATTGGTCATTTTAAACGACAAAATACAATTTGAACTATTGTAGCCTAGTTGACGTTGTTTGAAACACACTTTCTTAAATTTTTGAATTTTTTTTATTTAGATTACATATGAAAAAGTTCAAATTAATTGTATGAATGGACTCAGAAATATGGATTGATGTATTTTATTTTGGTGAGTTTGTTAAAGATGACGAGGGAAAGTAAATTTGGAAATGTGGTGATAGTTATGTTGTGAATGGACTTCAAATTTCTTTAGAGATTTCATATAAAGAGTTGTATGGTAAACTATTGGACCTATGCAATGTTGACTTTTATTTGCATGAATTGGAGTTAAAATTTCTTCTACCTGGTGATGCACTATTGGGATAACTTGGAAATAGTTCGTGAAAATGATGTATGATTGCAAGCCAAAGATGACAATGAAGTGGATCAAAGTGTAGATGATTATTGGATGAGATGGATATAAATGTAGATGATCATAATTTAGATATTCCTACTGAAAATTTTCAGAATGCTGTTCACTATACCTTTGGACCTGAGGTGGTCGAAGACAATCACTTTACAAATGAGCAACTTCGCTTTTTCTTCACTTGTTACAACATATCATTGCCAATACATCTATTAAGACAACAAGTTGAAAGTAAGAGAACAACGAGGATATCATCTTTGGATGGTTCCTAAGAGGCATAAATGTAACGATTATGGAGAAAAGCGGGACACAACTATCTAAGATGTACACACGATTCCAATAGATGACAACATAACGAGAAGATTAGTGTAGTGTCTTTCTTTCTTTCTTTTTATATTGACAACAAATGTCAATGTAATTTTTTTTATTTCGTGAATTGAGATTTATATTTATGTAGACCGCAAAATTTGTGTTTATAATGACAACTTATGTTTCACTACGACTAAAATTGTGAAACTCTGATAATAAACTATTGTTTCTCCAAGTAAAAAAAAAAAGAAATGGTTCATTCGATCAGATTTAAAGGACATAAATAATATTTTTGCAAAAACAACTTTTTATTCATAACAAACTTTCAACACAACTATATAAATTTAAAATAACTTTCCAAGCAACTATTCAAAACTATCCATCCATTCATACAACTTCCAAACAACTATCTAAATTACTCAACCTTCAAAACAACCTAACAAAAAACTTGCCAAAAAAACTATTAAAACACAACTATTCAACCTTTCAAACAACCTTGCAGATAACCTTCTAGACAAAATTCCAAACACCAACCATTAAAACAAGTGACAAATACAAATTTTACAATCTCGACTATTAATCCTCTTTCCCGAATGCTCAATCTCTTCCTCCATGTTCTCGGCCCCAAAAAAGAAAGTAGACTTCATTGAAATACTTAGAAGGGTGCGAAACATGACAAGCAACGCTTCTACTTTCCGCAAGACAACAAAGTTGATCAACTTTCCATTGGCGGCCATGCTTTCGCAAGAAAGACGTCAAATATATGCTCGTCTAACTCGCACCTTAAGCGTGGCAAATAATACATAATGGTTCAAGAAGAAAATATCAAAATGATCTCTACCACTAATGGACACTCTTGCCACATTGTCAAGTCAGTTTTCATGAGAGAGATGGACGAATTGTGTGGCATTGAAATAATTCTGGGGCCTCTTTATAAGAGAATGCAGCTGAGGTTGGCTGTTGTTGAATTGGTTGAAGAAGAGGTCCTTTGGATACCATCAAAGAAGAGCAAGAGACAAACCAATAGAAAGTGATAATAAAAAATTTGCATAAGACGCCAAATTTATAGCACATAACAAAGCAAATCAAAAGTAATTAACACATCGAGAAGGGAAAAAGTCTCAGTCCCTCAGTGATCATTTGAATTATTATTTACTAATAGTCATTAAAACAAATGGAATGTGAAAATGTTATGGGAAAAGCCTCAGTGTCTCAGTGACCATTTGAACTATTTTCCTCCATATTTTTAAATACGTAAAAAATGACAACAATTGTTTAAAAACAAGCATAATTCTTCCCAAACGATCAGAGTCGTTCCAAAATGACTATTGTCATTCCATGGCGACTTTCATCTTTCACAAATCATTCTATACATCTGGATTTTCTATAAACGACACCTTCAACAAATATCCAGCATCAGAGGCAATGTCATATGGCTACCATTACCCATGAAGTTCTGACTTAGATAAGAAATAAGTAGTAAAAAAACTTTACATAGCTTGTGGAAAAATCAATAAAAAATAAACAGTGTACCTCAACCATACAAATTAGTATCACATTCTTTTTTTCCCTCTTAATTCTAGTCAAAGGTCTCAAAAGTCTATAGACTAGGCTCAATGCCATTTGAAGTGATTCCCACAATATTTTAGAGTGGATATATTGGAACCGATTAGCTAAAATTGGACTTTTTATGTCACAATGATTCTAAAAGCTTGGATAATTCAATAGATGCCCACACAATAATAATTTTAACATAGTTTCATGGGATAAATGTAATTTCAAATTTTAGATCTATTTGGACTTTAACACTTGAACTTTTTAGAAATTGTGAAAGTGTCCCCGAGAGATCGCATTTTGGCAAATGATAATTTCTAATTATTATTATTTAAGTATAAATAATATTTTCTTTTCACTTTAGTCCATAATATTGAAAGTTTTCTTTTAAACCTTAAACCTTTTAAACTTATCAAATAAGTCACTTATTATATTATGTTTAAAGCTTTGGATTATTACATCTAACTACTGTAAAACATTCTAATTTTAAGTTCATATATTTTTTAAAATATTTTCACAACCAATATCATAATTCAGTTGTCGGTCCTTATATTACAGATTTTTAAGCATTCGTGGTTTTTGACTATCATAAAAAGCCTATTTTTCTAGTGTTGTTTATAGGCATATTGAATGAAGGAAATAGGGTCAATTTTTTCCACCTTATTGGTCATGTCGAATTTTCCATTAATAAAAAGTCCCACTGTTGGTCGCAATTTTATGAAGTTAGATAGCGTAATTCTCAAAGCTATTGGACAAGAAGTCATATTTACAAGATATATTTTTCAACATTGGCTGCAAATGAACTGTAATAGTGATAGAATTCAACAGAATTCATCAGCTCATATTTGGCGACCTGATGATCCTCATGGCTAGTTTTCAAGATTCAAAATTGTACTGCGTTCAGGGAGAAGAGAAACACATTATAAATAGTAGAACACAAGAAGCTTATAATGCAAGTTTCATCTTTCTGAGAAATCTAAAATTAAAAGAAAATGAGTTCTTTTTCAAATTTCGTAGTTCTTCTTGTTTCCTTCAGTTTGTTCATCATTTTCCTTTTCAAATGGTTCTTTAAACCGGTTTCAACAGCTGGGAAAAGGTTACCCCCTTCTCCTCCAAACCTTCCTGTGATTGGTAATCTTCACCAACTCGGCTTATACCCCCATCGTGCTCTGCAAGCACTATCCAAACGCTATGGTCCACTCATGATGCTTCATCTGGGGAGTGTCCCAACAGTTATCGTCTCATCTGCTGACACAGCTCGCGAAATTATGAAAACTCAGGACCTCATTTTCTCAAACAGGCCGAAAGTGAGCATTCCTGATAAAATTGTTTATGGCTCTAAGGACATAGCTTTTGCGCCTTATGGTGAGCACTGGAGGCAGGTGAGAAGTATATGTGTTCTTCATCTTTTGAGTAACAAGAGGGTTCAATCTTTTTGTTATATAAGAGAAGAAGAAACGGATCTTTTGATCCAGAAAATTAGACAGTCATCTTCTTCTTCCACATCTGTAACAAACTTGAGCGATTTATTGGTGTCACTCACTAATGGTACTATATGTAGAGTGGCCCTGGGGAGGAAATATAGTGATGGTGAAGCAGAAGGAAGCACCAAATTTGAGTTAATGTTGAAGGAAATTATGGAGCTCTCAGCCACTTTTAATGCAGGCGATTTCATTCCATGGCTTAAGTGGATGAATAAAGTTAATGGTTTGGATGCCAGAGTCGATAAAGTGGCTAAATCGTTTGATGAGTTTTTGTCGGGTGTAGTTGAAGATCATAGAAATAGAAAGCAAGGAAACACAGATACTGATGACAGCCGCAATGATGCGGATCTTGTGGACTTATTGCTCGAAATTCAAAGAGAAAACAAGTCTAGTTTCGTTCTTGATGATGAGGCCATCAAGGGTGTCATTTTGTAAGAATCTCTCCATCTCTTCCGCTTTATATTTGCATATACTTGTGTTTTATTATAGTTCATTGAAGACTAAATTTAACTAAATAAATGACTTTCCTCCCGAACAACTTAAGCTTACATAGGAGGTTGTTCAACAAAGGAAAACCATTCATTCTGCTGAACATATATATTGCAAGCTATTTTACGACATTATGAGATTTCACCTCATTCAATGAACTAACCATTCCTTATTTATGGCAGGATATGTTTGGTGCTGGGACGGATACAACATATACTTCTTTGGAGTGGACAATGGCTGAGGTTTTAAAGCACCCAGAAATCATGAAGAAACTGCAGAATGAGGTGAAACAAGTAGTTGGAAGCAAAATAGAGGTAGAAGAGGAGGATTTAGAGAAAATGCCTTATTTAAAAGCGTTGATGAAAGAGAGCCTTAGACTACACCCTCCAATTCGATGTTGGTTCCAAGAGAATCAACCCAAGACGATAAAGTAATGGGGTATCACATTGCAAAGCAAGAACACAAGTGATTATCAATGCTTGGGCAATCGCAAGAGACCCAATCTGAGTGGGAAAATCCCCAAGAATTTAATCCGAAAGGTTTTTAAGAACACGGCATTAGACTTTAGAGGGTTTAATTTTGAGTACATTCCATTTGGTCTTTGGTCGAGAGGCGCCTGGAATTACATTTGCCATGGTCATTAATGAGTTTGCATTAGCAAAATTGATGCATAACTTTGATTTTGCATTGCCAATTGGAGTGAAAGAATGGGACTTGATGAAGCAATTGGAAACACCATGTCCATAAAAGAATCCTCTACTTGTCGTTGCACTCCCTCTTCTCTCCTAGTTTGAGTTGAGTGTGTCACTACCAGTCTCTCTCTCTCTCTCTCTCTCTCTCTTTGTCAACGGTAATATGTTAAATTTATTCTTTGTATGTTAAATTTATTGTTTGTAAAATATTTTGAGACACTTTCTTGTCATCTTTGCAATAAGAATTAAGAGTAAATTGCCACGATAGTCCAAGTCATTTGATTTTTGTCCTTACATATTGTTTGAGTGGAGACACATCCTCTATATATTAATAATAGATATTTGTTTCTGTTGGGGAAAATAGTTCACCGAATCTTTGATTCTTGCAAGAACAATTGACAGGGCTCAGATTAATACTGTCCAACTCCACAAAGGTAACACCAAATTACAAGGACAAACTAAGAAGGACCTATTTCACCAAAGGAAATAAATGGAGGAAAGGGGTTGCAATTTTCACAAAGAAAATATCAAACAATGGTTGGCTGAAGCTTTCTGGTTTTGCTGCTGATTTCGTCTTTTTCACGTGTGGACACTACAAGAAAAAGACCCTTTTGCAACGGGCAGAGTATGTTGCTAAAGGGATTTAGCAACGTTCACATGTACGTTGTGGCCTTTGATGTTGTCGAAAATTCTCTGTCTACCGCAACAGGCATTGCCCGTTGCCAAAGAAAATAAGTGCGTTGCCATTAACTTTTTAGCAACGTACATAACACTTTTAACAAAGATCAATACACGTTGTCTTTAATAATCTTTTAGCAACGTTCAGTGGTCGTTGTCATTTATATTTATCAATGTTCACATGCGTGTTGTCATTTATCTTTAGCAACGTTCACATGCGCGTTGTCATTTATTTTTAGCAACGTTCTCTTGTGCGTTGTCATTTAGTTTTAGCAACATGTACATGCATGTTGTCTTTACCTTGACAACATATTTAACAACGTTAAATCGCACGTTGTCGTTACCTTTTTGATTGCTTTTGCATGTTTTGTTTTTTTATCTATTATTTTGAAACATATTTTATAGATATTCCTCTACATTTACTCTCATTTAATAAAACTCAACCCATAACTGAAATTTATACAATTAAACTCAATCCACATAAACTCTTAATTGGAATTTATACAATATTAATGAAATTTATCATACAAAACATAGCCTACAAGTTTCTTTAAATATACAAAGTTTGAACCAAACCTAGCAAAACACATGTTCTAAAAGTTTCTTAAATGTTGTACATTTAATCTACCAAAATATAGCAAAATAAACTTGAAAACTAACACCCCGAATCAACGAATCCGTAACGTCAAACATTTATTGTCCGGAGATTCAAGTTCACAGCTCCTGACTGATCACAAATGTCCAAACCAAGATTGCTGCAAGGAAAATATATTCAATCAACTCACTAAAATACTTGGAAAAAGTAACATGGTGAATAAAATGCATAGTTGAGCAATAATGAATCGGTTTTCATCCATAAGATGATTTCCAAATGAAACACATGGTAAAATGAACATATTTAAACGGAATTTTAACTCTGACATGTTCGAATCACCTAAGTTGTCATTCCTTCAATTTATCCTAAATTGATGCCATGCTGCCATCCTCACTTATTGGCGTAGATTCTCATTTTTATGTTATCCATTCTTGTTTGTCCACCGTATCTTAACATTCTTATAACCACTCATGGACATTTTTCCCTGAGCGACTTCACACTCAGCACCATAAAGCATAGCACGTCTAGTGACCATTCTCGCAAAACTTTCCTCTTAACCTTATAGGTATCACACACCCTTGTATAGACACTGACTAGAAAAGCACCAAGTTCTAGAAAAGCTTTAAAGTCATCTAAGATATGTCATATCCTCTTCTAAGTTGCATCTCTTGTTTTCAACACTTAAATGAATCTACACTTTGCATGTTTGTCAATAAAGGAATAAACCGCCACCCTTACCATTATAACGTCGAGAAATATTGATTTTTTTTTCATTTTCTAGTTAGAAGCAACATATTGTACAATATCTCGAACAACCGGAATGAAGAGAAAACAAGAAATTTTACATAGATGATTTTCTACTAAAATAGATTCCCTGAGAAAAATGTTTTACACCAAACTGGAAAACCTTACTACTATACTTCATATGTACCTAAGAACATGCCTTCATTTGTAATTAATTCATTGATATAACTAATCATCTTAAAATCCTGCACAAAAACATTATAACACTCCGTTTACAAACTAATTGCAATAAAAAGGGATACACAGACACATGTACTCAACAATTAATGACAGTGATAAATTAATTCACCACTTCTCATTTTGGCCACTTTCTATTTTACACAATCATTAAAGGCTCATCAAGAAATAGGACTCACTTACATAAGATTTCCATCGAGAAGTGCGGACCTGGTAAGTACAGTGGAAAAACAAAAGAGACAAAAAACAAATCAGTAGAGATTTACAAAATGTAATTCCAAATGGCCAACTGCTAGCAAATTAGAATTTAATATGATGGCCACTTTAATAGATTTCTTCTACATTTACAATAAGAAAGAACTAGAAATAAGGATTTCGACAATTTTATCTTGAATGAAATGTCAAATTCGGTGCCTTACTTGATATTTGAATATCTTATTTGATATTCAAATCTATGGAAATGCCTACCACAAGTTTAGAGTGAAGAGGAACTCTTGGCCTAAGGTTCGTGGTGTTCCTATGAATCTGTGGAGCATCCCCATGGTGGTGGTAACCATCGCACATTGGTCATGCCAAGATTGTTCGTCGTGATGCACCACGGCCAAAAGGTTGGTCTTATTTGTCGCAAGGAGGATTGGTCGACTTTGGGTCAAGGCTGTTGCTCATCGACTAAAAGTCGATTAGGGTGCTTGGTCTAATAATGTCAAATGATGCAAATCTTAATTATGTTAGTGTCTTTTTCTTCGTTCTGAATCAGATTTTGCAAGTTCGGTCATTACATTTTGATGGCACCAAACAATATTTTGCTTATCGTTGCTATCCCGGTTATTTTGCCAATCCTCATTTGGACTTTCGAATGCTATACCTTTTATATTTTATTTCTCTTATTTATCTCTTATTTGCCAAATAAATTGATTGTTGAAATGTCTGTGAAAACTATGCAGTGGGCCAGAATATGATGAAGTTAAAGAAGCCACGACAATGAAGAATGCCGTAAGAATTGCAGATCGGAAAACACAAATAAGGTCTTACAAACAAACAACAATCCTGATGCATACTCAAATTCAACAAAAGATCATCAAATACAAGGACAAACAACTCATTTGATATTCAAATCTATGGAATTATACACGTAATATCTTCCTACCAAATACAATAAGAAAAAGTTGGTCAAGAACTTCCACAAATATTGACAAATTAAATAAAAACTAGCACAAAATATGATTTTCACATTTCTACCCTTAAGACTAGAAATTTACAAATCAATTTTGAGGATAAATGTGAAGCCACAATCTACATATTTTCCAAAGAATATTTCCATCATGAGTTCCTCCTCATGTCCTTCTCCTTCCAACTGTGAGAATCAAATTCTTGGTTTTAGAAAACTCTTCCCGCAGACACTTGTTCATCCAAATCATCATTTTTCATTATTCATAAAGAAACACACAAGTAAAGAATCTACATGTCCACTTCATCTCAAAGTTGTCGCATCCCCAAAGAAAGATGCTTCACTCGACCATGTCTATGAATTAAGCACTCGTGCACTCGACTATAAGACTCTTTTTAGTGAATTAAGCACTCATGTCCAAATCTTATTAGTTTTAAGTGAATTGATCTTCTTAGTTAAGAGAAGAAGGCACCAAGTAGTATCGCCCGAGATGTCTTTGCCCTCCACGGCTTCAAATTCCTGCGGCAAATGAAGCAATCCATCAAGATATAAATTAGCGACCCGAAATGAAATGTGTATTACAAGCCGGTCTTCTTTAGCATTCACCTATTACGCTTTACAACCCGAATAACGAAGAAGCAAACACAAGTCAAAATCATTATAAATCATGAGCATCAAAAACCTAACACTAATGGCGGCATCAAGTAAAGAATCTACACGTATATAGAGAGAGAAGTAAAGCTAACACTGATGGCGGCATCAAAAACCTACTTTGCTAGAGCAAACTACAGATTCCTCCCAACCGATCGGGACGCTCACCAAAGGCTCAACGATGTTTGAGCTCGACGAATCGAGGTCTCGGAACTCCGAGGCCCGCTTGGGCTTGCCAAGTTCAAAAGCCGTTCGAGAATCTTCGAAAGTCGTCGTCGACGATGGCGTCAATAGTCGTGACGGACCATCGTCTCTTTCGGTGAGCGTGCCGGATGGTCGAAGATCTTGAAGGAAGAGTGCAGGAGAATCACCGCCGGAGAGTAACAATGATGATTACGACGAGGATGAGTACGAAGAGAATGGGAATCGGATTACGCCACACGAGTTTGGCTCGACAAATGGCGAGGACAAGGATGGCCTCTTTTCTCCGCACAAAGGATTGGGGGGACGCTCAAGGGAAGAGATCTGAAAGTACGGTTAGAAATGCAATTTGGGAAAAAACTGGGTTCCAAGATTGATTAATGTTTACCCTTTTTTTGTTTTTCCATTTTATGTTTTTTTAGCAAATAAAAAAGAGATTTAATTTTTAGAGAGATTTATCAAGGTGAAGCGGATTGTTATTGTTTAGGTCATTAGGTGCATCCCTGCTTGTAATTCTTAATTTTGGAGGAAGTAACTATGAAAGTTTTATTCAAATTAATTTAAATATTTAAATAAGGGTTTTGAATTGGATTTTGGGTTACACTTGGGGAAGAGCAAAGTGAGGAGATGGATACACAGAACCTATTTTGATGTTGGAGGCAAATATTTTTAGTTTTCGCGGGTAGGAAATTTGTTAACTGGGCTCGTATTTGGGCTTTAGATTTTACAACGTGCAAAGAATGTTGCCAAATCTATTTTTTAATAAAAGTTTTAGCAACGTGCCTCTGACCGTTGCAAAAATGTTGTGGTATATGTTTTAACAACGTTCAATGAACGTTGCTAAAAACTAAGTGATATGACAACGGTCATTGCCCGTTGTTGAATAAGAAAAGATATTATTATTTTGGCAACGGTCAGTGACCGTTTGCAAAAGGTTATATTAACAACGTTCATTTTAATGTCACGCCAAATGCCAATTGAATTAACCAATTGCAACATACATTTGATGACTGTTGCCGTAGACCCGTTTTCGCAACAAGCTTTTAATGAATGTTGTCGTTGAGATGTTGCAAAAGGCACTTTTTGTTGTAGTGGGAATATTATATGGTGCTTAATGGTGGTAATTCGTGGTTTCTCTGCCCAAACCAACACTAATATATATATAGCGTAATAATATATATTATAAATGGTATAATATAATATATAGGTATGGTAATAGTGTAATATATTATAATATATTATATCTTAAATATATATACCCCAATAATATTATACCATAAACCTAGCAGTCCCACTTTAAAACAGTCCAACACACTGGGCCTCGAGCAACGACCAAAGGTACATTAAAACCTCCAAGTGACCACACACGTCCTTCATTAATTTGGGCTGACACACTTGTGGAGTGGACTATATAATTATCATTCAATCATGGGCTCAAAGCCTATGAAGATATAATGGTCTATTAATCATCATCGCCTTTTTTGTTTGGGACAAAAATTCCAACAAACCTCCACCTTTGGTTCAAAACAAAAATATGCAAAACACAAATAAAGACACATACTCAGTAGATGACAAATGAATGAATTCTAAACTAATTAGAACTCAACGTACATGTACCAATGTTTAGAAGTATAAGACAACTTCTAAACTTTACCAAAGTGAGCACCTTAGTGCCCATATCTGCAGGGTTATGATCTGAATGCACTTTCTCAAGTTTAATCAAATTTTGAGATACCACATCTATAATAAAATGTAGTCTAACATTTATATGTTTAGCGCGTTCATGAAAAACTGGATTCTTACACAAATGAATAGCTGATTGACTATCAGAATATATAGTCACATTATCACTTAAAACACATAGTTCATTAAGTAAACATTTAAACCACATAACTTCTTTAAAGGCTTCTGTAGCAGCTATATACTCAAATTCAGTAGTGGAAAGAGCAACAATATGTTGGAGTTGAGATTTCCAACTAACACACGAATCGCACAAAGTGAACACATAGGAAGAAGTAGATTTCCTATTATTTCTATCTCCACCATAATCAGCATCAGTAAAATCCTTTAGTTTCACACCATTAGAAATAGTTTTATATATTAACCCTACATCATAGGTACTTTTCAAATACCTGAGCAACCATTTCAAAGCTTCCCAATGAGTGGGTCCTGGATTAGACATGTACCTGCTCAAAGTACTAACAAAGAAAGGCCAATTACGGCCTAGTACAAACCATCAAGTCTGACCTTGAGAACCAATTGCATTTGAATATGGAATTTTATTCATATATGCAACTTCTTATTCATTTTAGGTGATTGTCCTTTAGACAAAACAAAATGATTACCAAGAGGCACAGATACATGTTTTCAATCAAGCATTCCAAACTTTTTCAAAACCTTAAGCACATATGGAGTTTGATGAACAATTAAGTAAAAATTAGACCTATCTCTATTTATTTCCATGCCAAGAATCCTTTTAGCATGCCAAAGGTCTTTCATATCAAATTCTTTACTTAACTCAATTTTAATATTGTTTACCACTTTCATGTTAGAACCAATCAATAACATGTCATCTACATAGAGTAACAAATACACACAATCATTTGTGCTGTGGTGCTGGTAATATAAACAATGATCAAACTCACTCCTCTTAAAACTAATTGAAAGAACATATGAATCAAACTTCTTGTACCCTTTGTCTAGGAGACTGCTTTTAAACCGTATAGAGAATTTTTAAGAAAACACACATGATCATGTTTGTTTTTATCTTCAAAACCTTTTGGTTGATACATGAAAATCTTTTCATCAAGGTCACCAAGTAAAAAAGCAGTTTTTACATCAAGTTGTTCAAGTTCCCAATCATAATGAGCAACCAATGCAAGCATGATACGAATAGTGGTATACTTAACAACAAGCGAAAAATTCTCATTGTAATCAACCCATTCTTTCTGTGTATATCCCTTTGCTACCAACCTAGCCTTATATCTCACAGGTTTAGTCTTAGTGGTTCTCTCCTTTACCTTGTACACCCATTTACATCCTAACAATGGATTTATCCTTAGATTTAGGTACTAATTCCCAAGTTTGATTCTTAGCTAGAGAGCTCATCTCCTCTCTCATAGCACTCACCCACTCCTTAGACTTGTCACTTCTCATAACCTCCTCATATGTATTGGGCTCCCTATCCACTAGTTCTTGATAACTAGCATAGGCTATGGTATAGTCATACATCCTTTGGGGTTCCCTACGTGGTCTTCTCTCCCTATCTCTAGCTAATTGATAATCAGCTAAGGGGTTTTGGTCAACGTGATGATCCTCTATCACATCCTCGACCCTCTCATTCTCTACAACCTGCTGATCTTGTTGGTTATCACTCTCCACCTCACTAGGAGAAACGGGTAATGGGGTGCTCACTTTGCTCCACCTCAACAGGAGATTCACCACTAATGGTTTCTTGCTGTTTTTCACTCTCTAGACAAGGCATCTCTGACTCGTTAAATTTGACATCTCTACTTATGATAATATTCACACTACTTTGGCTTCTATCCCACAACCTATATCCCTTAACTCCCTCAGGGTAGCCCAGAAAGACACATTTCCTAGCTCTAGGTTCAAATTTTTCCTCACTCTGATGAGAAAAAGCAAGATCTGACCAAAGGTTTTAAGCATAGTATAATCAGCACATTTACCATGCCATTTTTCATAAGGAGTATCACCATTTAAAACAACGGATGGAGTCAAATTAGTCAGATAGCATGCAGTCATAACAGTTTTACCCCAAAATGATTTAGGTACAACAGAACTTAACATCATACATCTAACCTTATCAAGCAAAGTACGGTTCATCCTTTCGGCAACCCCATTCTGTTGGGGAGTGTAAGGCACATTTTTATGTCTAATAATGTCACACTCATTACACAAGTTATCAAAATCAGCATTGCAGAATTCAAGACCATTATCATTACACAAATATTTAATCTTTTTGCCAGTCTGATTCTCTACTTGAACTTTCCAATTTTTAAATTTAATGAAAGTTTCACTTTTATCTTTCAACAGATAAACCCACACACATCTGGAGAAATCATCAATAATAGACAAAAAATATTTGTTACCACCAAAAGTGGAATTGCTACCGGGACTCCACAAATCTGTATGAATGTATTCTAACACTCTAGATGTCTTGTGTGTGCTAGATGAAAACGATATCCTACATTGTTTTCCATGCACACAATGATCACAAAATGACATATCATACACCGATCCTTACCAAACACACCCTTATCCTTAAGGAACTTAAGTCCCTTAACACTAACGTGAGCAAGTCTATTAAGCCACTACATGTGTGATCGGTGTCAATGGAAGCAATAGTGGAGTTTAGACCACCTACCACTTCAAAGACGTGCAATGTAAATGCCATTTTCTAATGACGCCTTAAAGGCTCTAAGTGCACCCTTAGTCATTTTTAACATGCCATTGCCAAGAACACCAACAAAACCTATATCTTCCAACTCTCCTGCAGAAATTAAATTTCTACCCATGTGTAGAATGTATCTAACTCCCTTTAGTGTATGCACAAAGCCACCATCAAATCTAACAGTCACATCACCAATGCCAGTAATGTTATATGCAACACCACCCCATGCAACGACATTCCCATGATTACTTTCACGCAAATGATCAAACCAATGTTTATTTAATGTGATGTGAAAAGATGCACCGAGTCAAGAATCCACTCATCCATATGGGAGCTCATAGGAGGTTAATCTCACTAGGCTCGAATTTAAAAGCATGTAAACCTCACTAGACTCCTCTCGGGTACTACCACATTTGTCTCATTATTTTTTCTCTGGTCTCTCTGCTTATTCTTTTCTTTATAGCAGTCACTAATGAAATGACCTAATTTTCCACAACCATAGCACTTCTTCCCTTTCTCCTTACCCCGTGACTTAGAACGACTTCTACCATTTCTATTGCCACCACTATTTTGTCCACCTCCACCTCCACTCCCATTCCCTCCCCTTGACTGAGGTCTACCCTCACAAAATGGATCTCACCATTTTTCTCTCATTTTTCTCGAACTTCAACTCTCTCTCCTTACTTTTTAAAGAGTCTATGACAATTTCAGGTGTAAGGGTCTCCCTCCCATACTTAATTGCATTCTTGACTTCCTTATATGAATCATGAATAACATTTAACAAAATTATAGCTTTGTTAATTTTAGGGACCGTTTCACCACAGTTTGTAATGTCTTGCACAAGCTTATTAAAAACATCAAGATTGTCATCCAAATCCCTTGAGGGATCAATTTTGAAGCTGAAAAAATTTTCAAGGAGATAAATTTTATTTGGAGTGGATTGGATTAAATAAAACTCTTCTAATTTTTTCCAAAACTTTTCTGTGGAATCAAATTTTCCAACTTTTCGCAAAATAGGGTCTAACAAATGCAATATAATAGAAGTGTAAGTAAGTTCATCAAAATCCTTTTTCTGATCATCAGTAACATTAGGACCATAAGAATTATCAATAACTTTAGAAACTTTTTTCTTTGAACCAAAATGCCTTTCATTTTTTGTTGCCAAATAGAAAAATCACATTTACTAGTAAAGACACTCAAGTCAAAACGATGTGAGATATCTTAACAAATAAGAATACACACCAACAAGCACCTCAAGATAATCATCGTGAAATACCTAAGGCCTCAATATACACCGTTTTAGATTCCCGTGGTTTCATGAGATTCGCGATCTCAGATCAAGGGAATTGTCAAACGGGTATAGTTCATGTGTGTGATTCTAAATAATAATGCACAAAAATAAAGTATCGCAAATAATTAGCACCAAACAAAAGCTAACACAAGTCACAAAAATGGGCACATAAAATTTCTAGCAACAGGCAATGGTTACCCCACACGGTAACCCCAAACATAATGGCCACCCCACACGATAGCTTGCTAGTACTGGAATGTAAAAGAGATTAGCAAATTTACCAGAGCGGACCAAATCTGACAGTCCGTATTAAATAGGAGAGATGCAAAACAAATTAAAAAAAAGAAATCCAGCAGCAACAGCAACCACATAAGCTGGAAAAACTATGAAGGTTTTGCAAACGCTGAATGCGTTCACTATCGAACTGCTGTCCAAGCTGTCCGGACCACCAAAAATAAAACTGACCACCACAGAAGGTCAGAAATAGGACGAGGATCATAACGCCACTAGCCACTTGCCGGAATACCCTCTCACGCACCCATACGCGCTGCTGGAAGGAAACTGCAGCCAAATTTCACGCGCCACCACGCACCGCTTCATTGCCCCACGCTGCCGCACGCCGCGCGTCGGCCTCCGCGCTTGACGCGTGAGTCGGAATATGGTCTCCGTTCACAAAGATGACATCCGCTTTGGCCTAAAAATGAGCGAGCAGATCGGGCGGATATGTGCTTCTTCTTCTTCGTTAATCTGACGACCCAAAATTAATTTTCTTGCACTACGGAATGCTATCGAGGCTCTGATACCAATTGTTGGGGAAAATAGTTCACTGGATCTTTGATTCTTGCAATAACAATTGACAGGGCTCAGATTAATACTGTCCAACTTCACAAAGGTAACACCAAATTACAAGGACAAACTAAGAAGGACCTATTTCACCAAAGAAAATAAAGGGAGGGTTGCAATTTTCACAAAGAAAATATCAAACAATGGTGGTGAAGCTTTACGGTTTCTGTCTTTGATTTCGTCTTTTTCACGTGTGGAATATTATATGGTGGTTAATGGTGGTAATTCGTGGTTTCTCTACCCAAACCAACACTAATATATATAGTGTAATAATATATATTATAAATGGTATAATATAATATATAGGTATGGTAATAGTATAATATATTAACCCATAATATATTATACCCTAAATATATATACCCCAATAATATTATACCCTAAACCTAGCCTCCCACTTTAAAACGGGTCCAACACCTTTGGGCCATCGAGCAACGACCCAAAGGTACATTAAAACCTCCAAGTGACCCACACACGTTCTTCATTAATTTGGGCTGACACACTTGTGGAGTGGACTATATAATTATCATTCAATCCTGGGCTCAAAGCCTATGAAGATATAACGGGTCTATTAATCATCACTGCCCCTTGGTTTGTTTGGGACCAAAAATCCCAACAGTTTCTCATTTACATTTTTATCATTATGCAAATAATGTTTTCTCATTTTCTTAACACTTTATTTTCTTATTTTAATTAAGATAAGAGCTTGTTTTTAGCTTAAACAAGCTAATTTTTTCTTCTCCATACTTGCACAAAGTGATTTTTTTTTTTTTTGCACAAAGTTATTACATCTTACAAATTCTTTGAAAATAACTTTTTAATTTAAAAAAGAAGGAACAAGTTTCATCTACCACTTATTCTGTAAGATTTTCTTTTTTATTTATTGAATTATCAATTCTAGAATGGCTTCCATCAAACTCCAAATCTCACCAACTATGACAGCCGAGTTCGTAGGGATACGATCGTTAGATTTTTATCTACTAGGAGGTGAGAGGCGACTAGAGGTCCAAATAGTATAAAGATGAGTTGTCTTCAAATGAGCGACGAGCTGATCACCAAACCTATGACAAACGTGATTTCTAATTGGAAGAAATTCATAAACAAGCTCGAATTGTCGGAAAACTTTGGCCGATAGATTTTACATGTTCAGTAGTATTACAAATCAACTCAAAACATAAAATCCCTAAAAACTCCAAGTCTTCATAAACCATTGCAATTTAAATGAATATTATAGTCCACAACTTCACGTAAAAAATTCTAAATCTCTTATTTCATGTTCATTATTGAGAGCCCTGATCCTCATCACGACCACTCCGATCTACGTACATCAATTGTCTAAGTATAAAACACTATTTCAATGTATTATTAGAAAAAATAACGAAGCAAGCATGACATATCTCTATTTGATTTGGAGTGAACAAGACCATATCATTCACTGTTCTAGGCAATTGTTTACGTAGTACTACTAACTCCATGGGTTGTTAATACTCAAGAAAAATCCAATTTAATATCGTGGTTATTATAAAATTTGCGTACGAGGTTATTAAAACATCATCCTCTTTATCTTTATGTTCTTATGATAAAGAGCATCAAGTTGGAAGTAAGAGAACAACGAGGATATCATCACTTTACAAATAAGCAACTTCTCGCTTTATCTTCACTTGTTACAACACATCATTGCCACTACATCTATCAAGATAACAAGTTGGAAGTAAGAGAACAACGAGGATATCATCTGCTGGAGAGTTCTTAAGAGGCATAAATGTAACAGGTACGGAGAAAACGGGATATAACCGTCTAAGATGTACACACAGATTCCAATGGAGGACAACAGGCGGAAGATTCGCAAAAGTGTCCTTTTTTTTTCTTTTATATGGACAATAAATGTAAATGTAATCTTTTATTGTGTGAATTGAGAGTTATCTTTATGTAGAGCTGCGAAGTTGTGTTTATAATGACAACTTATGTTTCTATTGTGGTTAAACAAAATAAATATTTGCTACAAATTGTTAAGCTATTTAATTTTCTTTGGACTGAAAATGTTATATTGTTCTTTAGTCGCATGGCACTTCTGGTTTACCGAGTGAAAATATGCTACAAACTTAAAAAAATAACTTTTGTCATTTTAAACAACCGCAGATGTTTAGTCCAGTACGACTAGAGTTGTTCTAAACGTCTCCAGACGTTCTCTGTTAGGGATTCTCCAAACCATTGATCAGGTTTTGAAATTTTTACTGTCTTTTTAAACTATTGTAGTCGATTAGTTCAGAACAAACATAGTAGTTCTGAACGTCTCCCAACGTTGTTGGTAGGGAATTACAATGTAACTCGATCGTATCGATGAATTGTAAATTACATCGATCATACTCCATTATACGTTCTATTTAAATAATCCACTTTATGTTGACTATCGACTAACTCGATCGTATTAATGAAATGTAAATTATGTAGACCGTTCTCCATTATTCGTTCTGTTGAACTAATCTACGTTCTGATGACCATCGACTAACTCAATTGTGTCGATGAAATGTAAATTACGTTGATCGTACCCTATTATACGTTATGTTTAACTAATCCAAACTCTGATGACCATCAACTAACTCGACTGTGTCAATAAAATATAAATTACGTTGATTGTACCCTATTATATATTTTGTTTAACTAATCCACACTTCGATGACCATCGACTAATTCGATCATATCAATAAAATGTAAATTACGTCTACCGTATCCCATTATACATTCTGTTTAACTAATACACGCTCTGATGACCACCAACTAACTCGATCATGTTGAAGAACTATAAATTACGTTGACCGCACCCCATTATATGTTCTGCTTTCGAGCTTTGATGACCATCGACTTACTCGACTATTTCGATGAAATGTAAATTATGTTGATCGTACACCATTATACGTTTTCTTTAACTAATCTACACTCCGATAACCGTTGACTAACTCGATCGTATCAATGAAATGTATATTACATTCATTGTACCCTATTATACGTTCTGTTTAATTAATTCATGCTCCGATGACCATCGACTAAGTTGATCGTGTCGATGAAACGTATAGTACGTCGATCGTACCCTATTATGTATCTATTTAACTAATCTACTATCTTATAACCATTGTCTAACTCGATCGTGTCAATGAAATGTATAGTATGTCGATCGTACCCTTTTATACGTTCTGTTTAACTAATCCACGCTTTGATGACCATAGTCGAACTTGATTATATCGATGAAATGTATACTATGTCGACCGTACTCCATTATACATTATGTTTAACTAATCCACGCTCCGATTACCATTGACTAACTTTCGATCGTGTCGATGAAATGTGTAGTAGATCAATGGTATCCTATTACACGTTCTATTTAACTAATCTACACTCCAATGACCATCGTCAAACTCTATCGTATCGATTAAATGTATAGTATATATATTATACGTTTTGTTTAATTAATCCACACTCTGATGACCTTTGTCTAACTCGATCATGTCGATTAAATGTATACTATGTCGATCGTACCCAATTATACGTTCTATTTAGGTAATCCACAATCTGATGACCATCGTCTAATTCGATCGTGTCGATGATATAATAGAACGACACATATAATTTAAAATGACTATAGTCATGTTAGAAAAAAAAATCTCTAGTCGTTTTCAAAAGCGATTAGAGTCATTTAGATTGACAAGAATAAAATGACTTCGATGTTGTATAATGACTTAAGTCGTTTAACAAAACTACCACTTGAAGACTATTTTTGGAAAATTGGTTCAAATGGTCCTCACCCTTTTCCTCGGTGCGAGAAATGATCAATAGCTTTGTTTTTGGCATAGAAAACCCTAAACCTATGTGTTTTAGTATACAATTGGTCTTTATTTGATAAAAAGACAAATATACCCTTAATTTTAATTGGAGAAAATAGTAATTGGATTTCTAATCTTTGCAAAATGTACAAATGGCATTTATTAAATAATATTTAATTTAACATTTTAAATATATCACTATTGTCGTATCAATTAAATTTTTCATAAGAGAAAAATATAAAATTAATGTGCTTTTAGTATATATAATTGCTATATAATTTGAAAAATTTGAATAAAAATTAAGTTAAATAAATAACACAATAGCGTATATAATTTTGTGATGTTTAACCAATATTATTATGTTTTTTAACATAAAAATACTAATAAAAATTAATTTACATATTATGTGTTCTTTATTTTTGAACAAAAAATTAAAATATGAAAATACAATTGGAGCTCAAATATTTGTAGTTAATAAACGAATGGCTCAATTAAATAAGTATTTAAGCATCAAACTTGTGACAGAATTATTTTTCTTTTTATATTGTAACAATAAAATAAAAATTTTAAATTTAAATAATATGATTACTTTTTATGTCGTTTCAAATAATCAATCGTCGTTTTAAACATGTCCACTGTTATTTTCTGAACGTACTAGGTCGTTTTGGCATAATGTTTTTGAAGGTTGTAAGAACTTGTGAAATTTGGACGTTTGTTGGTTAATTAATTAGTGTGTTTGCATTTAATTTGTCAATGGGCTTTTACTTATCTAAATTTATTATATCTTTGTTGTCACCACAGTTGGATACTTTACGAATTAAAGTTGCCAATAGTGTTGTTATTACAACAGAGGTTGATGAAACAACTTTGCAAATGATCCAGTTAATAAATTGATGGTTTAGTTTTCACTACGACTATAATTTTGAAACTCTGATAATAAACTGTTGTTTTTCCAGTAAAAAAGAAAAAATAATGGTTCATTCGATCAGATTTAAAGGACAAAAACAATATTTGACACAACCCGTCCCGAGTTGCCTTAGTGGACCCAAGACGTGCCGTGCGCCGATGATAAATGCCAACTGAATGTCCGACCCACCATTAAGGCTACTTAGATTTTTCTATAACTTATTAACTTTTCTTGAACTACAGGAATTTTATAAAAATTTTGGTAGAACTTCCCTTCTAAAATTGACTAAACCAAACATGAAAACCAACAAATTTCCAAAACACATTATCAAAACAATAACTAATTAGAGCTTGTTCGGTAGAGTTTTCTTTGGGAAAAATGGGTTTTTTTGGTTAGTTTTTGACTTTTTGACTTTTTTTGTAGTGTAAAAAGAGTTGAAAAGTCAAAAATCAGAAAAAAAAAATGAATTTTTTGGAAAAACACTCTACCAAACATGCTATTAATAATTGGACTAGACTATATTATTTTAGAGTGGATATATATATTGGAACCGATTAGCTAAAATTGGACTTTTTATGTCAAAATGATTCTAAAAGCTTGAATAATTCAATAGAAGCCCACAATATTAATTTTAACATAGTTTCATGAGATAATGTAATTTCAAATTTTAGATCTATTTGGACTTTAATCCTTGAACTTTCTAAAAATTGTGAAAGTGTCCCCAGAGATCGCATTTTGGCAAATAATAATTTCTATTTATTATTATTTACGTATAAATAATATTTTATTTTCACTTTAGTCCATAATATTGAAAGTTTTCTTTTAAACCTTAAACCTTTTAAACTTATCAAATAAGTCACTTATTATATTATGTTTAAAGCTTTGGATTATTACATCTAACTCACTTTGTAAAAGCGTTCTGATTTTAAGTTATTATATTTTTAAAAATATTTTCATAACCAATATCATAATTTAGTTGTCGTCCTTATATTACAGATTTTTAAGCATTCGTGGGTTTTGACTATCATAAAAGCCTATATTTCTAGTGTTGTTTATAGGCATATTGAATGAAGGAAATAGGGTCAATTTTTTCCACCGTATCGGTCATGTCGAATTTTTATGAAGTTAGATAGCATAATTCTCAATTGGACGAACACCAATTTGATTTTTTATTCTCAAAGCTATTGGACAAGAAGTCATATTTACATGATAATATATTTTTCAACATTGGCTGCAAATGAACTATAATAGCGATAGAATTCAACAGAATTCATCAGCTCATATTTTGCGACCTGATGATCCTCACGGCTAGTTTTCAAGATTCAAGATTGTACGGCGTTCAGGGAAAAGGAAACACATTATAAATAGTAGAACACAAGAAGCTTTTCATGCAAGTTTCCTCTTTCTGAGAAATCTGAAATTAAAAGAAAATGAGTTCTTTTCAAATTTCGTAGTTCTTCTTGTGTCCTTCAGTTTGTTCATCATTTTCCTTTTCAAATGGTTCTTTAAACCGGTTTCAACAGCTGGGAAAAGGTTACCCCCTTCTCCTCCAAACCTTCCTGTGATTGGTAATCTTCACCAACTCGGCTTATACCCCCATCGTGCTCTGCAAGCACTATCCAAACGCTATGGTCCACTCATGATGCTTCATCTGGGGAGTGTCCCAACAGTTATCGTCTCATCTGCTGACACAGCTCGCGAAATTATGAAAACTCAGGACCTCATTTTCTCAAACAGGCCGAAAGTGAGCATTCCTGATAAAATTGTTTATGGCTCCAAGGACATAGCTTTTGCGCCTTATGGTGAGCACTGGAGGCAAGTGAGAAGTATATGTGTTCTTCATCTTTTGAGTAACAAGAGGGTTCAATCTTTTCGTTACATAAGAGAAGAAGAAACGGATCTTTGATCCAGAAAATTAGACAGTCATCTTCTTCTTCCACATCAGTAACAAACTTGAGCGATTTATTGGTGTCACTCACTAATGGTACTATATGTAGAGTGGCCCTGGGAGGAAATATAGTGATGGTGAAGCAGAAGGAAGCACCAAATTTGAGTTAATGTTGAAGGAAATTATGGAGCTCTCAGCCACTTTTAATGCAGGCGATTTCATTCCATGGCTTAAGTGGATGAATAAAGTTAATGGTTTGGATGCCAGAGTCGATAAAGTGGCTAAATCGTTTGATGAGTTTTTGTCGGGTGTAGTTGAAGATCATAGAAATAGAAAGCAAGGAAACACAGACACTGATGACAGCCGCAATGATGCGGATCTTGTGGACTTATTGCTCGAAATTCAAAGAGAAAACAAGTCTAGTTTCGCTCTTGATGACGAGGCCATCAAGGGTGTCATTTTTGTAAGAATCTCTCCGTCTCTTCCGCTTTATATTTGCATATAATGTGTTTTACTAAAGTTCATCGAAGATTAAATTTAACTAAATAAATGACTTTCCTCCCGAACAACTTAAGCTTACATAGGAGGTTGTTCAACAAAGGGAAAACAATTCATTTTGCTGAACATATATATTGCAAGCTATTTTATGACATTATGAGATTTCACCTCATTCAATGAAGTAACCATTCCTTATTTATGGCAGGATATGTTTGGTGCTGGGACGGACACAACATATACTTCTTTGGAGTGGACAGTGGCTGAGGTTTTAAAGCACCCAGAAATCATGAAGAAACTACAGAATGAGGTGAAACAAGTAGTTGGAAGCAAAATAGAGGTAGAAGAGGAGGATTTAGAGAAAATGCCTTATTTAAAGGCAGTGATGAAAGAGAGCCTTAGACTACACCCTCCAATTCCGATGTTGGTTCCAAGAGAATCAACCCAAGACAGTAAAGTAATGGGGTATCACATTGCAGCAAGAACACAAGTGATTATCAATGCTTGGGCAATCGCAAGAGACCCAATGCAGTGGGAAAATCCCGAAGAATTTAATCCAGAAAGGTTTTTTAAGAACACAGTAGTAGACTTTAGAGGGTTTAATTTTGAGTACATTCCATTTGGTGCTGGTCGTAGAGGATGCCCTGGTATTACATTTGCCATGGTACATTAATGAGTTTGCATTAGCAAAATTGATGCATAACTTTGATTTTGCATTGCCAATTGGAGTGAAAGAATGGGACATGACTGAAGCCATTGGAAGCACTGTCCATAAAAAGAATCCTCTACTTGTCGTTGCCACTCCCTCTTCTCGCTAGTTCGAGTTGAGTGTGTCACTACCAAGTCTCTCTCTCTCTCTCTCTCTCTCTCTCTCTTTGTCAATGATAATATGTTAAATTTATTCTTTGTATGTTAAATTTATTGTTTGTAAAATATTTTGAGACACTTTCTTGTCATCTTTGCAATAAGAATTACGAGTAAATTACCATGATAGTCCAAGTCATTTGATTTTTGTCCTTACATATTTGTTTCTCATTTACATTTTTATCATTATGCTAATAATGATTTCTCATTTTCTTAACACTTTATTTTCTTATTTTAATTAAGATAAGAGCTTGTTTTTGGCTTAAACAAGCTAATTTTTTCTTCTCCATACTTGCACAAAGTGATTTTTTTTTTGCACAAAGTTATTACATCTTACAAATTCTTTGAAAATAACTTTTAATTTAAAAAGAAGGAACAAGTTTCATCTACCACTTATTCTGTAAGATTTTCTTTTTTATTTATTGAATTATCAATTCTAGAATGGCTTCCATCAAACTCAAATCTCACCAACTATGACAGCCGAGTTCGTAGAGATACGATCGTTAGATTTTTATCTACTAGGAGGTGAGAGGCGACTAGAGGTCCAAATAGTATAAAGATGAGTTGTCTTCAAATGAGCGACGAGCTGATCACCAAACCTATGACAAACATGATTTCTAATTGGAAGAAATTCATAAACAAGCACGAATTGTCGGAAAACTTTGGCCGATAGATTTTACATGTTCAGTAGTATTACAAATCAACTCAAAACATAAAATCCCTAAAAACTCCAAGTCTTCATAAACCATTGCAATTTAAATGAAATTTATAGTCCACAACTTCACGTAAAAAATTCTAAATCTCTTATTTCATGTTCATTATTGGGAGCCCTGATCCTCCTCACGACCACTCCGATCTACGTACACCAATTGTTTCAGTATAAAACACTATTTCAATGTATTATTAAAAAAAATAACGAAGCAAGCATGACATATCTCTATTTGATTTGGAGTGAACAAGACCATCTCATTCACTCTTCTAGGCAATTGTTTACGTAGTACTACTAACTCCATGGGTTGTTAATACTCAAGAAAAAACCAATTTAATATAGTGGTTATTATAAAATTTGCATACGAGGTTATTAAAACATCATCCTCTTTCTCTTTATGTTCTTATGATAAAGAGCATCAAGTTGGAAGTAAGACAACAACGAGGATATCATCACTTTACAAATAAGCAACTTCTCGCTTTATCTTCACTTGTTACAACACATCATTGCCAGACAACAAGTTAGAAGTAAGAGAACAACGAGGATATCATCTGCTGGAGAGTTCCTAAGAGGCATAAATGTAACAGGAGCGGAGAAAACGGGATATAACCGTCTAAGATGTACACACCAGATTCCAATGAATGACAACAGAGCGGAAGATTCGTGCAGTGTCCTTTTTTTTTCTTTTTATATGGACAACAAATGTAAATGTAATATTTTTATTGTGTGAATTGAGAGTTATCTTTATGTAGACTGCAGAAGTTGTGTTTATAATGACAACTTATGTTTCTATCGTGGTTAAACAAAATAAATATTTGCTATAAATTGTTAAGTTATTTATTTTTCTTTGGACTGAAAATGTTATATTGTTCTTTAGTCGCATGGCGCTTCACAGTTTCTTGAGTGAAAATATGCTACAAACTTAAAAAAATAACATTTGTCATTTTAAACAACCGCAGATGTTTAGTTAAGTACGACTAGAGTCGTTCTAAACGTCTCCAGACGTTCTCTGTTAGGGATTCTCCAAACCATTGATCAGGTTTTGAAATTTTTACCGTCTTTTTAAACTATTGTAGTCGATTAGTCCAGAACAAACATAGTAGTTCTGAACGTCTCCCAACGTTGTTGGTAGGGTATTACAATGTAACTCGATCGTATCGATGAATTGTAAATTACATTGATCGTACTTCATTATACGTTCTATTTAATTAATCCACGTTCCGTTGACTATCTACTAACTCGATCGTATTAATGAAATGTAAATTATGTCGACCGTACCCCATTATTCGTTCTGTTGAACTAATCTACATTCTGATGACCATCGACTAACTCAATTGCGTCGATGAAATGTAAATTACGTTGATCGTACCCTATTATACATTCTGTTTAACTAATCCAAATTCTGATGACCATTAACTAACTCGACCGTGTCGATAAAATATAAATTACGTTGATTGTACCCTATTATACGTTTTGTTTAACTAATCCACACTTCGATGACCATCGACTAATTCGATCATATCGATAAAATGTATATTACGTCTACCGTATCCCATTATACATTCTGTTTAACTAATACACGCTCTGCTGACCACCAACTAACTCGATCATGTTTATGAACTATAAATTACGTTGACCGCACCCCATTATACGTTCTGCTTTCGAGCTTTGATGACTATCGACTTACTCGACTGTTTCGATGAAATGTAAATTATGTTGATCGTACACTATTATACGTTTTGTTTAACTAATCCACACTCCGATGACCGTCGATTAACTCGATCGTATCAATGAAATGTATATTACATTCATCGTACCCTATTATACGTTTTGTTTAATTAATCCATGCTCCGATGACCATCGACTAAGTTGATCGTGTCGATGAAATGTATAGTACGTCGATCGTACCCTATTATGTATCTATTTAACTAATCCACTATCTGATAACCATCGTCTAACTCGACCGTGTCAATGAAATGTATAGTATGTCGATCGTATCCTCTTATACGTTCTGTTTAACTAATCCACGCTTTGATGACCATTGTCTAACTTGATTATGTCGATGAAATGTATACTAGGTCGATCGTACTCCATTATACATTATGTTTAACTAATCCACGCTCCGATTACCATTGACTAACTCGATCGTGTCGATGAAATGTGTAGTAGATCGATGGTACCCTATTACACGTTCGATTTAACTAATCTACACTCCGATGACCATCGTCTAACTCTATCGTATCGATTAAATGTATAGTGTGTATATTATACGTTCTGTTTAATTAATCCACACTCTGATGACCTTTGTCTAACTCGATCATGTCGATAAAATGTATACTATGTCGATCGTACCCAATTATACGTTCTATTTAGGTAATCCACAATCTGATGACCATCGTCTAATTCGATCGTGTCGATGATATACTAGAACGACACATATAATTTAAAATGACTATAGTCATGTTTGAAAAAAAATCTCTAGTCGTTTTTCAAAACGATTAGAGCTATTTAGATTGACAAGAATAAAATGACTTCGTCGTTGTATAACAGCTTAAGTCGTTTAACAAAACTACCACTTGAAGACTATTTTTCGGAAAATTGGTTCAAATGGTCCCTCACCTTTGTCCTAAGTGCATAAATGATCAATAGCTTTGTTTTTGGCACAGAAAACCCCTAAACCTATGTGTTTTAGTGTAGAATTGGTCTTTATATGATAAAAAAGACAAATATACCCTTAATTTTAATTGGAGAAAATAGTAATTGGATTTCTAATCTTTGCAAAATGTACAAATGGCATTTATTAAATAATATTTAATTTAACATTTTAAATATATCACTATTGTCGTATCAATTAAATTTTTCATAAGAGAAAAATATAAAATTAATGCGCTTTTAGTATATATAATTGCTATATAATTTGAAAAACTTGAATAAAAATTAAGTTAAATAAATAACACAATAGCGTATATAATTTTGTGATGTTGAACCAATATTATTATGTTTTTTAACATAAAAATACTAATAAAAATTAATTTACATATTATGTGTTCTTTATTTTTGAACAAAAAATTAAAATATGAAAATACAATTGGAGCTCAAACATTTGTAGTTAATAAACGAATGGCTCAATTAAATAAAAGTATTTAAGCATCAAACTTGTGACAGAATTATTTTTCTTTTTATGTTGTAACAATAAAATAAAAATTTTAAATTTAAATAATATGATTACTTTTATGTCGTTTCAAATAATCAATCGTCGTTTTAAACATGTCCATTGTTATTTTACGAACGCGTACTAGGTCGCTTTTGGCATAATGTTTTTGAAGGTTGTAAGAACTTGTGGAATTTGAGCGTTTGTTGGTTAATTAATTAGTGTGTTTGCATTCAATTTGTCAATGGGCTTTTACTTATCTAAATTTATTATATCTTTGTTGTCACCACAGTTGGATACTTTACGAATTAAAGTTGCCAATAGTGTTGTTATTACAACAGAGGTTGATGAAACAACTTTGCAAATGATCAAGTTAATAAATTGATGGTTTAGTTTTCACTACGACTATAATTTTGAAACTCTGATAATAAACTGTTGTTTTTCCAATAAAAAGAAAAAATAATGGTTCATTCGATCGATTTAAAGGACAAAAAAATATTTGACACAACCCGTCCCGAGTCGCCCTAGTGGACCCAAGGCGTGCCGTATACCGATGATAAATGCCAACCCGAATGTCAGACCCACCATTAAGGCTACTTAGATTTTTCTATAACTTATTAACTTTTCTTGAACTACGTGAATTTTATAAAAATTTTGGTAGAACTTCCCTTCTAAAATTGACTAAACCAAACATGAAAACCAACAAATTTCCAAAACACATTATCAAAACAATAACTAATTAGAGTTTGTTCGGTAGAGTTTTCTTTGGGGAAAAATGGGTTTTTTTGGTTAGTTTTTGACTTTTTGACTTTTTTTTTAGTGTAAAAAGAGTTGAAAAGTCAAAAATTGTAGGCAAAAAAATAGATTTTTTGGGGAAAAAACTCTACCGAACATGCTATTAATAATTGGACTAGACTATATTATTTTAGAGTGGATATATATATTGGAACCGATTAGCTAAAATTGGACTTTTTATGTCAAAATGATTCTAAAAGCTTGAATAATTCAATAGAAGCCCACAATAAAAATTTTAACATAGTTTCATGAGATATATAATGTAATTTCAAAATTTAGATCTATTTGGACTTTAACCCTTGAACTTTCTAGAAATTGTGAAAGTGTTCCAAGAGATCGCATTTTGGCAAATAATAATTTCTATTTATTATTATTTACGTATAAATAATATTTTATTTTCACTTTAGTCCATAATATTGAAAGTTTTCTTTTAAACCTTAAACCTTTTAAACTTATCAAATAAGTCACTTATTATATTATGTTTAAAGCTTTGGATTATTACATCTAACTACTGTAAAACGTTCTGATTTTAAGTTATTATATTTTTAAAAATATTTTCATAACCAATATCATAATTTAGTTGTCGTCCTTATATTACAGATTTTTAAGCATTCGTGGGTTTTGACTATCATAAAAAGCCTATATTTCTAGTGTTGTTTATAGGCATATTGAATGAAGGAAATAGGGTCAATTTTTTCCACCTTATTGGACAAGAAGTCATATTTACATGATAATATATTTTTCAACATTGGCTGCAAATGAACTGTAATAGCGATAGAATTCAACAGAATTCATCAGCTCATATTTGGCGACCTGATGATCCTCATGGCTAGTTTTCAAGATTCAAGATTGTACGGCGTTCAGGAGAAGGGAAACACATTATAAATAGTAGAACACAAGAAGCTTTTCATGCAAGTTTCCTCTTTCTGAGAAATCTGAAATTAAAAGAAAATGAGTTCTTTTTCAAATTTCGTAGTTCTTCTTGTTTCCTTCAGTTTGTTCATCATTTTCCTTTTCAAATGGTTCTTTAAACCGGCTTCAACTGCTGGGAAAAGGTTACCCCCATCTCCTCCAAATCTTCCTGTGATTGGTAATCTTCACCAACTCGGCTTATACCCCCATCGTGCTCTGCAAGCACTATCCAAACGCTATGGTCCACTCATGATGCTTCATCTGGGGAGTGTCCCAACAGTTATCGTCTCATCTGCTGACACAGCTCGCGAAATTATGAAAACTCAGGACCTCATTTTCTCAAACAGGCCGAAAGTGAGCATTCCTGATAAAATTGTTTATGGCTCCAAGGACATAGCTTTTGCGCCTTATGGTGAGCACTGGAGGCAGGTGAGAAGTATATGTGTTCTTCATCTTTTGAGTAACAAGAGGGTTCAATCTTTTCGTTACATAAGAGAAGAAGAAACGGATCTTTTGATCCAGAAAATTAGACAGTCATCTTCTTCTTCCACATCTGTAACAAACTTGAGCGATTTATTGGTGTCACTCACTAATGGTACTATATGTAGAGTGGCCCTGGGGAGGAAATATAGTGATGGTGAAGCAGAAGGAAGCACCAAATTTGAGTTAATGTTGAAGGAAATTATGGAGCTCTCAGCCACTTTTAATGCAGGCGATTTCATTCCATGGCTTAAGTGGATGAATAAAGTTAATGGTTTGGATGCCAGAGTCGATAAAGTGGCTAAATCGTTTGATGAGTTTTTGTCGGGTGTAGTTGAAGATCATAGAAATAGAAAGCAAGGAAACACAGATACTGATGACAGCCGCAATGATGCGGATCTTGTGGACTTATTGCTCGAAATTCAAAGAGAAAACAAGTCTAGTTTCGCTCTTGATGACGAGGCCATCAAGGGTGTCATTTTTGTAAGAATCTCTCCGTCTCTTCCGCTTTATATTTGCATATCATGTGTTTTACTAAAGTTCATCGAAGATTAAATTTAACTAAGAAAATGACTTTCCTCCCGAACAACTTAAGCTTACATAGGAGGTTGTTCAACAAAGGGAAAACAATTCATTTTGCTGAACATATATATTGCAAGCTATTTTACGACATTATGAGATTTCACCTCATTCAATGAAGTAACCATTCCTTATTTATGGCAGGATATGTTTGGTCTTTGGAGCGGACACAACATATACTTCTTTGGAGTGGACAGTGGCTGAGGTTTTAAAGCACCCGAGAAATCATGAAGAAAGCTGCGAGAATGAGGTGAAACAAGTAGTTGGAAGCAAAATAGAGGTAGAAGAGGAGGATTTAGAGAAATGCCTTATTTAAAGGCGTTGATGAAAGAGAGCCTTAGACTACACCCTCCAATTCCGATGTTGGTTCCAAGAGAATCAACCCAAGACGATAAAAGTAATGGGGTATCACATTGCGGCAAGAACACAAGTGATTATCAATGCTTGGGCAATCGCAAGAGACCCAATGCAAAGTGGGAAAATCCCAAGAATTTAATCCGAAAGGTTTTTTAAGAACGGTAGTAGACTTTAGAGGTTTAATTTTGAGTACATTCCATTTGGTCTTTGGTCGTAGAGGATGCCCTGGTATTACATTTGCCATGGCTGTTAATGAGTTTGCATTAGCAAAATTGATGCATAACTTTGATTTTGCATTGCCAATTGGAGTGAAAGAATGGGACATGGTGAAGCCATTGGAAGCACCGTCCATAAAAGAATCCTCTACTTGTCGTTGCCACTCCCTCTTCTCGCTAATTCGAGTTGAGTGTGTCACTACCAAGTCTCTCTCTCTCTCTCTCTCTTTGTCAACATAATATGTTAAATTTATTCTTTGTATGTTAAATTTATTGTTTGTAAAATATTCGAGACACTTTCTTGTCATCTTTGCAATAAGAATTAAGAGTAAATTATCATGCATGATAGTCCATATAGACTATTTAGACCATTTGTGTGAGTTAATGTGGATGATATGTGCGAATAAAATTAAATGAGGAAGAAATTGCTTCAAATCTAAAAGGATGGAGTCTGTGAGTCTAATTTAACAATTTAAATTTATATTTTGGTATCTCGACAAAACTTTGAAAAAATTGGAAAAATCTAACTGGGAAAATCAGGTTTCTCTGCACCAAAATTTTTCTCCACAATTTATTTAAAATTGTAATTATTAAAAAAATATTTAAATAAGAGATATGATTATTTAACAAATTTTTTAATGTGACCCAAGATAAATATGTGAGATCTGTATATACCTATATTTTCTCTAACCATTGTCTATCCATAAAATTTCGAATTAGTTAGTATCTTGTTTTACGATTACGTGGAATGTTATTTAACGAAGAATAAAGATAATTTGTATGTGACTGAAGAATGGTATTGTGACTCGAGTTTTAATACCGTGACATTCAATTATAATATTCTGTGACTGCTTTTAACCAACTACAAATATAAAGTATATAAAGTGCAACACAATTTCCATGACTTATATGCGTGTTTGTAAATAAGAATATTTTATTTTTATGTTGTCCAAAACGTTATTAAATAGTTAGTGTTTTATATAATAAAATAAATTGTAAATGGAAAAAATTAGTTGTCTAAGTTGATACTCTTTTGAATTTTAACCTAAATAAGTAGTTGAGTAGAGGGATTGCTTAGGCAGGAACACTTTTTTTAAGAAGGGTGAAATTTATGATAATTATATGTGAGATTTGAAGAAATAAAAACATTATTTTGAGAAAAAGCTTAATGAAGGTCATTTTTCATCTTGACCTTCAAAGAAGGCCCTTTTACAAAAATTTCCTTTAAAATTATTACTGGATTCATTACTTTTTTTTCCCCATCTAAAACTCTGGAATTTTGTTCATTACAACGATATAAAAACATTCAAGATCATCTGTCTATGCTTTCTACGATTTAGAGCCCGTTTATTTGGTGGGAGATTATAAACTAATTTATTTGACCAAAATAGTTTATTTTACTAAAAGCAGTTTATTTGACCAAAATTTTGCCTTTGTAGCATGATATTTTTGACCATTCTTGGTCAAATAAACCGATTTATAATCCACGCCAAACGGGCACTTAACAGCAACTTGCAAAAGCATTTATTGTACTATTCCTCGCTAATTCTTATTGACATCATGGTACGGAAACACAAATGAAAAACACGCATCATAAGACGGGAGGAACGTACAAACATAGGATAGTTTCTAACCTGTCGTTCTGCAGATGATCTAGGATAGCAGCATCAACGTTATCGTTTGTTATCGTTTCTCTCTCGTCCCGCCTACAAAAAATCACACGTGACAAATAATGAACATCGAAGTGCTCCTAGCTTCAGTCGGATATTCTAATCTCATCTCCCAGGATGTCCTTCACTTGTTCATACATCATGAAAGCAATGGCAATTGATGGAACGACCTTCACTGAATTGGGGACCAAACCCTTGTGCAATGCTCTGAAGCCCTCGTACCTAACATTTTTCCTGAAAGCATCAATCATGCCAATATATTCAAGGGGGGACTTGCTTCTCCCATCACCAGTGACAATCGAAGCAGCATTACTCCATCCCACCATCTGCATTCTTCTACGAATAACATTAAGAGGGTATGCTACAGTTTGCCCGATAGTACCTCCTGCGGCCCCACATGCAAGCCTTGTTACCACACCCAATACATAGCAAAGTTGAGACCCACGTATGGAACGACTCCAATGACAGAAGGAAGCCAACCTTGTACATAGAAGTAGAACGAAAACCTTCCTCACGAAGCACAGTTGACAAAGCACGAAACATTCCTCTATACTGATAGGGAGACTTATCTGTCTGCACAGTTGTTTCGTGCAGAAAATGTACTCTTTGCTAACAATTAAAAGATTCAGACGATGTGTAAGGGACGCCAAACCTTTTGAGACAAAGTCCCAACAAGGGGTGTTTGATTTATGAAGATTACAATATTAACAAAGGATGAAAGAACAAAACGAAATGCCTCCAAGGGGCACAAGCACACTGGAATACGCTGCAAAGAAATACTTAAAACTGAAAGGGAATGAAATTACATTCTATATTTTTTGAGAGTTGTCTTGTTGTCTCTTCCGTTCAATCTTCTTTTTTTTTATACTTTATCAAACGGTTTCCTTCAATCCTGCGTCCAAAACTGCTCGTCGCCCAATAACTACCCACTTTCTTCCCTAAATGGCAATAACTACCCACTTCCTCCATGATGGTTCAACTGCTTGTAACTCCTGAGACGTGGAGAAATGATAAGAGAGAAGGAAAACTGTTCAAGAACGGTTACTCCATAAGGTGACTAATTGTTCTAGCCACCCAACGTCCTTGATAAGAGAGAAGGAAAACTGCTCAAGAACGCTTCCATCATGTCGCCGTCCATCACGTCGCCGCCTCTTTTTCTTCTATAAAGGACACTATTCATCTTCTCCTTGATTTCACATTCACTTTTCAAACTTGTCATTACCTTTGAAATCCTTTCAATTTCTTTGAAAAAATGGCTACGTTAAAACTCCCTCGGAAAAATCGCACCACTTTCAAGATTCCAAGAGACCTCCTATCCAAACCTTATGTAAACCCATCTTGCCTTCTACCTTCTAGACTGATATGAGCGAGTTCTATTTGGGCCCGTCGTTCGAGGATGCGGACTCTATTGGGTGAGTGGTCTGAGCCCATTTCTTCCCTTGCACCCAAGAACCTCATTTCTTGGACCCCTTTTCTTTGAAGCTAATTCGCGAAAAGAGCATTTGTACTTGGCCTAAAGCTGATACCACTTTCCGCCTCTGGCATGCGCGTATGATGAAACATGGCCCCACGAAAGTGCTTTTTGATCGTGCTGAGGATTTCCCACCTTCCGAAATTGCTACACGTCCTCCACTCTATGACCCTGTCCTTTTTCCAATCGCCTTGAGTTTCTGGTCTTTCGAGTACAACACTTTCATTTTTCCTCTTGGCCCAATGTCGATTACCTTAAGGGATGTTGGCGCTTTGGTTAATCTTCCCCCTCTGGGCAATACCATTTCTCCTACCATGCTGATATCCTCACTTGCTCCAAGATTTGATAAGAAATATCTGGATTCCTATTCGGCATGCAGGAGCTTTTATGACAACTCGGCAAAGATCCTACTCATGCAGGGCGTGTAGCATTCCTTGAGGTTTGGTGTGTAGGTATATTCTTTGTGTACCTAGCCTTAAACCTTCTATGGCCTATTTGCTCATCGCCCATGAGTTGGGCTGGTAGGTCTTTGAATCTCTGTTCTTTGTTTACGCCGCTTTCTATAGAGGCATGGCTTACCTTCAACATCAACTTAGGACCGGTGCTTCTCCCCAAAGTGGGCCTCTTTGGCTCGCTCAATTGTGGTTGAGAGCATACTTTCCACAACTTGGTATTCCTTCAATACCCCTCGGTCGATGAGTTGTTCTGGTCACTGGTTATCAACCAATTAGCCCCTATTGATATGTCTAATCGAGATGTCTTCACATTCTTTTATAACTTAAATTCAATTCCCTCTTTCTTTCCTTTTTCCATTCATCAAATTCCAATCTACGCTCAACCTCCTCTTACTCGAACGAGCGGAGTGAGTCTTTGTCTGCCTGTTTGGGCTCAATACTTGACTGGGCGAGAATTGTTTCATGACTTTCTGACGGGCACCAATGCCAAGGCTGGGGTTGAGGTCTATGCTCCCTAGTTCTTTACTCGACAACTCGGTTTTGGCCAAACTTGGCCCATCCCTCCTTGTTATTCGAAAAGCTTCCAGGAACGCTTTCATACTATCACAAAAGTAGAAGCACAGGCCATAGATGAACGTAATGTTTCTTTGATGACTGGATTTTCTTTGGCTCCTTTTAATCTCACTCTGGCCGTTCATCCTCTCTTTGAGCAATTTTGACCTTCTGTGAAACGTAGGTTTTTCACTACCAATGTCAACCATGCTTTCCATATACTCAAAGGATCGGGGTCTTCCAGAACTTCAATTTCTTCTACTCCTATTCTTATTCCTGCTGTGCCTATATCAGTTAAACATTCTGCTCCTTCTTCTTCTCCTTCAAAATCTCCAACAATACGTACTAGACGCTCTGCCGCGATTTCTACTCAATCCAATTCTCCTCCCTCCCAAACTGGAGCTGCAAAAGGTACATCCAGCCGTAAACGGCCAACGTTGGATTTATCAAATCAACCTGATGATAATAGTGATGATGATGATGATGCTCCTCCTATGACCAGAAGAAAGGTAATATGATTTTCCTTTATTTAAAGAACAATTCAATATAGATATTGATATTCTATTTGTGCTCTAAACCAGAAGAGGCCCATTTCTCCTTTGAAAGATTCTATTTCGCTTGACCCTTCAATTCCTCCTTCTTAGAGAGCCATTCATCGAGGTGGATTTTTTCTGAAAAGGATTTGAAGATCCACCACTTCGATCGCCTTGACCAGTTGGAGAATCTCCATCATTTCAAGGCGTTTCCCTCAATCGTAGAACCGGATGGTAATATATGCACATATTTATAATATTTTTTCTAATTTCATCATTTGTCATGGCGTTACTCTTGAACTTATCATTGTTCGTCCCTTTGCAGAAAGACCAGTTAATTTGCCGGTTGTACAAGAACCAACACGCTCAGATAAAGATAGATCTTCGCAAGCAGTCAAATCGCCCAGTGGCACATTTCCTCCTGCTTCTTCAAAAACTACTGACGAGTCAATCCATGAGGTAGTCTTCTTTTGATTCACTTTACATTGTTTATTGCCATGAGGATGCTAAGTAATGGTATTTACCTTTACAGACGGCGATACCATCTTGCGCTCTATTCAGGACTTGTTTACGTCTTGGGAACAAGTGAATGATAGCCAAACCGCTTGTTCATCCTCGGCCGGTCGTCCTTCTACTACATCTGCTACCTTTTCTATAGAAAACATGAATATTCTTAAGCGGCAAGACTTGAATACACTTCTTTCATGGATATGGATATATCACACGCCTTGATCTTGCTAACCAACGAGACAAATTTGAGCGTTTAAGTCGCCAAATGGCCCAAGCACTTGAGCTTCCTTCACTCGAGACTCTCCATGGACCTCAAGTTATCTTTGAAAATCATTCATCAGGAGATAAGTGAGTTGTTGGCTAAAAATGTGGAACTCAAAGCTAAGAAAACTCAATATGTCAATCTTTGTGATCGAAAAAGAATCTCTACACCGGAAATCGACCAAGCTAAAAACAACTTGAACGAGATTTCTTCCGAGATTATGGTTGAAGATTCTTTGATGATGAGTTCGGCTGCTCGGATGAAAGAAATTCAAGAAAAGATGGACGACTGTAAGGCCAGATTGGCCGCTAAGAAGTGCAATGCTTATCAGGAAGTTGAACATGCTAGATCCTTGCTTGAGTGTTATTCGGGTCTAGAAGTGGACGAAGGAATTATGGATGAACTATCCACCGCTTACATCGAACAGTAGCGATGAATGGGAGAAGCTTAGAGAGCAGATGCGTTCTATTTGGGAAAAACTGTAATTAAGACTTGAACGTTCTAAGGACAATTTCTCTTTTTTGTTTTATCTGATTTCACTTTGTAATGGTAGCCAATCATGCCAACCAAATTATCCAATGAAATGAGTAGTTTTATTCATTTGCAGAACTGTGTCCTTTAATGTTAAACATCTAATCGTTCAAAATCCCAAACTGATGGAACATATTTCTTTAAATATTTACCATTAATAGACCTCACGTGCCTCATACCATCCAAATTTTCTAGATGATATGCTCCATTTGGTAACACCTCATTTACTCTGTATGGTCCTTCCCAATTTGGCGACCATTTTCTAAACTTTGGACTACTACTATCCAATGGGAGTATTGTCTTCCAGACCAAATCATTCGCACTAAAACACTTGGCTATAACTTTTTTATTATAATACGAAGCCATTTTTCTTTTTTGAATTTGCAATCTATCTAAGACGTTCAACTTCAATTCGTCTAATTCCAATAAATTCTGAACGAGTAGCTCAGTATGTTCGTCGTCATCTACGCTATTTTGCAAACGTACTCTGATCGATTGCACATTAATTTCCATAGGCAGCACCACCTCTTGCCCATAAGTTAGCTGGAAAGGAGTCACTTTAGTGCTAGATCGTGGAGAAGTTCTATAAGCCCATAACGCTCTATTCAAACACTCATGCCAGTCTCTGGCATTTTCGCCTATCATTTTCCTTATGATATTCTTCAAAACTTTATTTGACGATTCTGCTTGGCCGTTAGATTGGGCGTAATAAGGTGTAGAGTTTGCCAACTTAATTCCAAACTCGCTCAAAAATTCTTTCACTTGACTCACATTTAAAGAAGTTCCGTGATCCATCACTAAAGTTTGAGGTATCCCAAATCTATATACGATGTGATCACGAATGAACCCTATAACATTTCCTTGAGAGATTTCCTTTAAAGGTATCGCTTCTACCCATTTAGTGAAAAAATCTGTAGCGACTATTACAAAAGTGTGTTGTTTGGACGATGGGGGATAAATCTTTCCTATCAGATCTATCGCCCAACACTTGAATGGCAATGGTTTAATAATATGTACCATTTTCCTTTGGCATCCTTTGGATTGGGCCATGTTTTTGACACTCCAAACAACTCTTAGCATCTTGAACACACGACTCGCCCGTTTAGGCCAAAAATATCCAATCCTAACGATCAACCACCTCATCTTTTGGCCGACTTGATGTGCTCGCATATCCTTCATGCACTTCGGCCATCACCACTTTAGCTTCTTGTAAATTTATGCATCTCAAAAGCACACCATCTGGGCGTTTCTTATATAATTCTCCATCGACCAGCAGATAGTTCAATGAGCGTAATTTTACCTTCCTATCATTCTTCTTATCAGGTTCTTCCAAGAATCTTTGTATTTCTTCTCTCCAATCCATTGCGTCTCCATCTTGTATACAATGCACATTAATCTCTTTCGCCCTTCGTTGAACTGCAGGCAATATCACCCCATATTCACAAGCAGAATCCTTATTTAACATTTTTGAATAACCCGATGCCATTTGGGCCAGCTCATTTGCCAAATCGTTATATACCCTATTAACGTATTGAAGCTCTACTTGGTCGAATTCGTCCAATAGCTTTTGAGCGATGCCATATTGGCTTATGAGGAAATCACTTTGGCATTTGAAGTCGCCATTCAATTGATAAATTACTAATTGAGAATCACCCCTGATAAGCACATTTTTCGTCCCTAACTCTAATAATAACTCTAAACCCACAATCAATGCTTCAGACTCGACTTGATTATTAGTACACATTTCATTCAAAGCTTAAAGCAAATTTGTAGCAAACCCCTAATGGGTTTATTAGCACTACCCCTACTCCCGCACCTCCGGTGGTCTTTGACCGTCAAAGTATAAAATCTGTGGTTTCAACTCGAAGCGAATCGACTTCTAACTCAATTTCTTTAGGCACGTCTAAGCATGGATGATCGGCCAAAAAGTTAGCCAACGCTTGATTTTTGACAGCCTTTTGGGGTATGAATCGTATTTCAAATTCTGGCAGTGCTAAAGTCCAAAGACCAATCCTTTGATGCAAAATAGGACGAGAGAACATGTACTTAACCAAATTCACTTTAGAGATTAAGTAAATAGTCACGGACCGCAAGTAAGCTCTTAATTTAGTACATGTAAAATATAGAGCAAGGCATAATTTTTCAATAGCAGAATAATTACATTCACATGTTGTTAATCGTCTACTAAGGTAATATATCGCCTTTTCTTCTCCAAATTGATCATCTTGTGCGACCAGTCTAGCTATTGATTCCTGTTCAGCCGATATGTAAACTTTTATTGGCTGTCCTTGGATAGGTGAAACTAACACTGGTGGATTTGATAGATATGTCTTCAGACTATGAAAAGCCTCTTGATGCTCTTCCTTTCAGATGAAATCGTCCTGATTTTTCAACTTCAAAAGAGGCGAAAAAGCTTTCGTTCGCCCTGCACAATTAGAGATGAAACGTCGTAAAAAGTTCACTTGTCCGAAGAATTTTTGCAATTCTTTTTTGTTCTTAGGTGATTTAGCCCCTAAAATGGCTTTTGCTTTATTTTTATCAAGTTCAATTCCTCTTTCATGTACTAGAAACCCTAGGAAATTTCCTACATTAACACCAAATGCACATTTCAATGGATTCAATTTTAATTTATAATGTCTCATCCGTTCAAATGAACGTTTCAATTGTTGGAAATGGTCTTCTTCTTTCAGCGATTTGACCACTATATCATCAACATAAAGTTCAACGAATTCTCCTATCATATCATGAAAAATCAAATTCATAGCCCTTTGATAAGTGGCTCTCGTGCATTTTTAAACCAAAAGGCATTACCACCCATTCAAACATCCTAGAGCACCCCGGGCATCTGAATGCAGTTTTATATACATCTTCTTCAGCTATATAAATTTGGTTGTATCCGAATATCCATCCATAAAGGAGTACATCACGTGCCCGTAGATTGAGTCCACTAAAGAATCCACCGTTGGCATTGGATATTCATCTTTGGGGCGTTGCTAAATTCAAATTTCGAAATCTATGCAAACGCTAATACTACCATTTTTCTTTGATATGTGTACAATATTGGATAACCATTCAACATATCCTGGTCTGTCCTAATAAAACCCGCCTTTAACAATCGTTCTATTTCTTTCTTTACCGGGCAATACATTAGAGCAAAGCGCTGAAATGCCATGCTTATGGGGTTTAAAATGTGGTTTGGTTGGTGACCTATGTTCTACCAAATCTTTATCTAATCCGAGCATGTGTTCATATTCCCAAGCAAAACAATCTTTGTATTCTTTTAACAAAGTAATTAATTGGTCACTTACGTCTCTGCTAAGCATTTGACTGACAAACGTTGGGCGATCTTCTCGTTCATCCCCAATATTCACTTTTACCAAAGGATCTTGTGCTTGAGCGTGCTCAGGCTTCATAACTCCTATCACATCATCGCCCGCATTTCTTGTAGTAATGCCTTCCGTCCAAACAATCCACCTTATTAACTTCTCGGCCGATATTCTCGCTTCTAACTCGAACACCGCTAACTTGTTCTTTAAAAATTTTAAAGTCGCTTATTTTTCATTTCTTCTTCAGACCTTTTCTTGAAAGCCATTGACTTGGCTTTTGATGAAAGGTGGCCATATTCTTCAACATTTATTGACTGTCTTTTTTGCCAATTATTGGCTCCTCAAGGGCCACTATGTTTGGCCTCATTTGATCAAACATTTCAGTAAATGCATCTACTGATAATGATTCTTCGCTTTGCGCGATGATTCGAGTTTCTTCCCATCTTGGACCACCCTCACAGGTCCATAATTTCCCTCATACATGAACTTCTCGACCGAATTCGCTCACGTGACAAAAGGCCCATGATCTGCCTGCATCACACGCTTTCACCTTTATCATTCCAAAAACTAGACATTGATGGAGCGATTTAAGGTATACAACGATTTCCATGAATCCAATCTCTCCCTAACAACACATTGTAGCTAGTCGGCTGTCTATTATTACAAAGAATGTGGTTTTAGTGATAGTTCCCTCGTCACATCTAGCGGCATTACTCCTTTGTCAAGTTGCCCTCCATTGAAGCTTGTAAGAATAACTTCGTAGGGATTAAATCACTCTCCGTCTTTGCAAATTTCTTTATCATTCGGATGGAATGGTATTTATATAATGACCCATTGTCAATGAGAACTTTGGCTCTTTGGGATGCCATTGACTAAAGCTTTTATATATAATGGTCTTAAATGTTTGGTTAAGTTGGCGTTGGCTTCTTGAAAATGATTTTTTTTCGGTTGCCTCTATCTCTACCTCTTGCTTCCCATCATCTTTTGGATCAACTTCGTGCCTAAATTAACGTGCAACATTTCAGACCGATCTTACTGCTCCCCGCCTTTTGAATTTCTATGTCGCTCTCTTCTTGCCAACCTTTGCAGGGGTGGCAATATCATTGAGGTGGTCCATACTTTTCAGAGTGTGGTACCCTCATTTTTCTCTTAGGTGTCCCGTATAATACGTAATAATCAAAAGATTGCCCGGATGATTCGCCTAATAAATCTACTTCTGACGCCTTCTTGATATAGTTGTTTGATGAGATTGTTATATGAGACTCCTCTTTTTCTTCTTTTCGATTCCGTGTCAATCTCTTCTTCAACATCGGTCAAACCATCATCTTCTTCTTCCTCACATATATCTCGAGAGGTTTGCCCGACTTCTCCTTCACATTCCAACGTGCATGCTTCTTCTTCCTCATCTTCTTGTGGCTCCTCATCTTCCTTACTTTTAAACTCATTGGCAAGCAAATAATTATTAGCCAAGACTGGGGGCAAAGAACCAAATTGAATAGTGATGGATTGTCCTGGATCATCTTCACTTTCATCTTTGCTGCGTCTTTCAAATCTTGATCTACCAGAAGAATCTTCTAGTAATTCTTCTGTTGAATCGCCCAAGTTGTGTTCTTTCTCATCTTCGAGACTTTCTTTAGCAACTGCCTTGGACAAATCGGGCATTTTGGGACGTACTATCTCTTGTTGTTGCCTCATTATTCGTCCATAATTCCTCAAATGACGTCTTTGTTATGCCTCGGTCATTTGATCAAAGGTATCACCCTTCACGCATTATATTGGAATGAGTGCCATACATTTGATCGATGGGTACATGGCACGAACGTTTCTCTTTTCAAAGATTGGTCTCTGATTGTGCATCGGTCTACCACCATGCATCACCGCCATCATGCATCACCGATTTGTCTTTCAAAAGGAGGCCTTGGTACATTTCGCCCTTGAATTGACCGGAAATTTGGGGTCATGCTAGGATGATTGTGACGTCACATACTCCCATTTTTCTCTTCATTTTCATTTATTTCTCTACATATAGCACACAACATTCTTTTCGTTCCTTTCAACTTCTTTGTCTTTGAGACGTTCGAACACACTAGGATCTTTGTTTAAGATCTTCGTATCCATTATCGACTACCAATTTGAACTTAGGTAAACCACTTTTGAAACCGGCTATCATATTTACTCCAAGTGGCCGCGGAAAAGGATTCTCATCTACCGCTATCTTCTTTTAGCTTCAAAAGTGATTCGTTCGATTCAATGGCATCCTGTAATACATGACGAAAAACCAAACAATTATTAGTTGTATGAGACCATGCATTATGCCACTTACAATATTTCTTATCCTTAATTTGCTCGAGGATTTGACAATTTGTGTTTGTTTTTTCGATTTTATTTGTTTGTCTTTATACAATCTATCAAATATAGTATCAACTTTGGTTATATCAAATGAAAACGCTCTAGCCTTTTTTTTTGCTTGTATCTCTTATAGGCTCATTTTTACCGTCGTTCCCGAGTTAATCACTAAGAGGCAAGCATACGCATCTCCTTTAACCAATTCGGCGGACCCATTTCGGTTTGATCGTAATATTCGTCTACAATATGAACGCCAAAGTTTGGGTCTCTATAGTAAGTCCTTTGCTAGAATTTTCATTTGTTCTTCTTCTCTTATTAAACGCTCGTACCTAATCACGTTGGCGTTAATTGAAAAAGATCGAAAACTCCCTATCCCGAAATTTCTTTTTAAATCGAAACTTAAACAACTTTGAACGATCTTAACAAACTCCTTTTCAGGTAAGGGCACGAAGCATTTACTCCTAGAAGTTTTAAATCTTTGAAGGAAAACTTCCGCCCATTCAGTTGGCATTTGACGTAAATTCGCCAAATCGGCCAAGGTAACTTCAGACTCGATTTTATGGAATTGAGCATGGAACAACTGCTCTAATTGTTGCCACGTCTGAACAGAATTTGCTGGTAAATTAATGAATCATGAGAAGGCTATTCCTGTTAGCGAACTAGGAAACAACCTCATTTTATGATAATCATTTACTTCACCACATTGTAATATAAATCGCCCTACATGTTCAAACGTTGAGACCTCTCCTAAACCTGTGAACAATGAAAATTCTGGCACTTTATATCCTCTAGGCCATGGATATGCTTGGTCTATCCAATCGGGATATGGCTTCCTATAAGTCGGCCTAAGGAAAGGACACATTCCAAAAGCCATCTGATCTTGCATTATTTCGCGATTTGGTTTCTTAAAGCCATGTTGGGACTGTATGGGACTCCTATAGATTGGTTCACGATCAGCATCATTTGAGGTCTATTATTTAGCCGGGTTTGTGGCAAAATTACCATTATTCAAGGTATTATTGCCATTTACTTGGACATTTGCCCCTCGCTAAAGCGTGTTGCGTTTGTCTATATTTGGGATGTTTTCTCTTGCGTTGAGCTACTCCCCAAGTTGGACGACCCAACATTATGACCACTCAAATTGGTCATTCCGCCTCCCCCATTTGGCGTTGATGGTGTAAAGGCGTTTCTATTTCGACTAGGATTCAACGTTCAGAATTGTGCCCTATGATCGTCTCCGGCTTGGAAATGATTCTCCACACTTGCATATTCGGTTGACATATTTGGCCCACTAACTTATTCATAAGTTCATTTAAAGTGCCTAATTGCTTGGCCATGTTATCATAATTCACATTTTCATTTTGTACAAACTTTTCCATAACATGAACATTTTGCGGACTTACGTCCCACGACATCTTGTGTGAGTTCGCTTAAACAACGACGCATGGTGCGTGGACTCAATTCCGTATTGGTTCATAACGACTTTGATTTTGTCCATCCGTTGCGGTGTATTTTGTTGCTCTTCATATCGCTTTCGATCACGGATTGGATTCACTGTTTTTCTTGGCTCCTTATCCGAATTCTTGTGAGGCATATTGTTTTACTTTCTTGTATCTTCCAACACCAAAAGGGTCCCACCAAGCGTGCCAAATTGTTTCGGCGCATAAAATGTACTCTTTGCTAGCAATTAAAAGATTCGAGACGATGTGTAAGTGGACGCCAAACCTTTTGAGACAAAGTCCCAACAAGGGGTGTTTGATTTATGATGATTACAATATTAACAAAGGATGAAAGAACAAAACGAAATGCCTCCAAGGGACACAAGCACACTGGAATACGTTGCAAAGAAATACTTAAAACTGAAAGGGATTGAAATTACATTTTCTCTATTTTTTGAGAGTTGTCTTGTTGTTTCTTCCGTTCAATCTTCTTTCTTTTATACTTTATCAAACGGTTTCCTTCAATCCTGCACACAAAACCGCTCGTTGCCCAATAACTACCCACTTTCTTCCCTAAATGGCAATAACTACCCACTTCCTCTATGATGGTTCAACTGCTCGTAACTCCTGAGACGTGGAAAAATGATAAGAGAGAAGGAAAACTGTTCAAGAACGGTTACTCCATAAGGTGACTAATCGTTCTAGTTGCCCAACGTCCTGGGCGTTCTTTAGGCCTGGGCGACATCCATTCTGGGCCTATCTGGCCTAGATATCTTCTATGGGCCTATACATAAATTCACCTGGACGTCCATTAGGCCTGGGCGACATATACTTCTGGGCCTATATGCTTGGGTACTTTCTATAGGCCCATACGTACAAATTTACTTAGGTTTCTTTCTTGGGCCCTTATTCTTTTGTACGTCAACAACAGTTAGTCTGCCTCGAACCACCATCGGGTATGTTGCGTATAGCAATTATTCAAGACAAGCTCCGGCTCAGACGTAATAAAGGAGTCACTAAGCATCCTCATTGCCGGTTTGTTGTCGATACATACGGAGATGTAATATACCCTTGAGGCTTGCTCATAGTCAAGAACTTTACAAAGATAATTTGGGACTATTCGAGCACAATTGGTGCCATTGCCTTTAAACAACCCTCTAAAGCCCTCGTTCTCCAAATATATTTCAAGCCTGAATAGTACCATTATATTTTATGTTTTATGTTATTATGGATTTTGAACCTCAGAGCAATATTTTTAGTCGCTCCAATGGAGCTACAAGAAGACGTGACACGCCTCCGGCTACTCAACCAAAGCAACGAGAGACTTGCGCAGACTTGTAGACTTGGTATTTAGTAGGCTTGATTTTTCTCCTCGTAGCTTTCGCCTCTTGATAAGGTTAACAATCTTCGACACCGCCGATTTGCTCGTCTTCACATCCTCCGACGCCATTAAAATTATCCTCGAAAAATTAAAAAAAATCCTAATAGTTAAAAATAATTACTAGCCAAAACCTAATTCGACGATCAAATCGGCCCTTGGGACAATTAGTTTAAGATGTTGGCATTCAAGACCGCCTCCGTTTGAGGTGGTTGGAGATGGCGACTACGGCAGAGAGAGAGGAGAATGCGGCACTCAAATGAAGAGTGTTAGTGCGTGTTTTATGAAATAACGGCGTTTATGCCTGAATTCATTACCGTAGTTTAATTTAATTATGAAGTGGTAAAGTTAATTTTAAATATATTTCAATTCCAATTTATTCTAGTAAAAAATTAGTCCCGAAAATTGCACTTCTAAGAGTCCTTCGTAGATATCTACTCTATAAATATTGTTAGTTCCAGTACGGCATGATTTAATCTAGAGGGGACGAATAAATTAAATCACGATACTTTAACTTTTAAATAAATAAAAAAAACATTTTCCAACAATAATATTGATTTTCAAATAAATGCACGAACCATAAAAAAAAGTGTTAAGATTACAACCACCAAACTAAAGGGATTACAATCTTTGAACAATACAACCAAAGAGCAAACTATACATTCAAGAATAATATGAACTTTAGACCTTGTATTTACATCAGCCAACAGATGAAGATAAGGCTCAGGTTAACGAACCAACATGGAACACTGCAATCTGCCTTACCAAGAATAGGCACGGGTTTCTCCTGATCACTAGAATGACCTAATCTGCCTACCCAAGAACACACCCTCTATCAGCAAAGGCAACCTCCAAACCAAGATTTACTGTTCATCTACTGAGTCATTAACCAGACCCAGACGAACCACTTTTACTGTTCACTCTAATCTCCGGCTGTTAAGCCAACAACCTTACTCTTTATTCCCAAAGAAAAGAAAAGGAAAACGAGAAGAACCAGAGAAGAACCCTAAGGAGATGAAGCTGCATGAGAGGTTTCGGATGGAAGGAGAGAGAAAACTCGAGAACCAAGACTAACCAGTACGATTCCCCAAATCGTAGAGATGAAGGGTATATTACTCTTAATCAATTACAGCCATTGGATTAAATCCAATGGTTGATATTGATAACAAGAAAGCACAATCCACAACTTAGCGGAAGGGGCAATCGACACCCGCCACGACACCACCAATCTGTCAAGGAAAGAGGCGTGTTTCGATTTGGGTTTGTGAGACACGATTTATAACATTCTTCACCTTGGATCACCAACCCATACCCAAGATTCTTGATTGCGCATTGCTATCCATTTTAATGGTTGTTGTTTCATCATAGCCTTGTGCCTCGGTCAAGACCACGCAAAACATTGAAATTTAACCAAGATCAATTAACAATTTAGCTAAACATGAATTGAATTTACTTATTGAGGAGCACCTTGGTACCCATGTCACTGGTTTCGTAAGTATCAATTTTTAATAATGACAATTCATCTGAAGCTAATTGTTCTCTAACAAAATGATACTTCACCTCTATATGCTTTGATCTTTCATGATAAACAGGATTTTTGCAAAGCATTAAGGCACTTTGGCTATCAGTGTAAAGGAAAACTTTATTTTTCGAATGTCAATTTCGAAAGTAGACCTTTAACCATAAACTTTCCTTTCTGACCTCAATTGATAGTTACATACTCGCCTTCGATTGCTTGAAAGAGCCACTAAAGACTGAAGTTGAGATTTCCATGATATACAATTTTTACCAAGTGTAAAAAAGAAAGCAGTTGTGGATTTTCGTTGGTCTCTGTCACCAGCAAAATCAGAATCCACATAACCAGTTAAAGTCAATTCATCATGGCATTTCACATACACAAGACCAGTGTTTAAGGAACCAGCTATATACCTTAGAAGCCACTTTAGACCAGTCCAGTGAGGCTTACCAGGGTTGGTCATGAATCTGCTAAGAAGACTAATGGCAAAGGCAAGGTCAGGTCTTGTTGTCAACATGGAGTACATCACAGATCCTATAGCATTGGCATAGGGAATGTGCTCCATTTCCTTTCTTTCATCATCATTAGAAGGAGACTGATTAGAGGAAAGAACCATATGGCCAGCTAAGGGCACATTAACAGACTTAGCATCTTTCATGCCAAACTTAGAAACTACCTTATTCAAGTACGACCCCTGAGTTATGGTCACCCTATGTTCAAGTCTGCTCTCTTGATTACCATGCCTAAAATCTTTCTAAGATCGCCTAAATCTTTCATATCAAACTCGAGACTTAAGAAGGACCTTTAGTTTCTCAATCTCACCCCTATCGCTCATCGCTAAGAGCATATCATCCACATAAAGAAGAAGATACACAACACAATCTTTGATTGTTATTAAAATAGAAGCGGGCATCATACCGACTTCTCCTAAAGCTTGAAACTTTCAATTTGTCAAAAATGGCTACTGCGAAAAACTCCCTCGTAAAAATCGTACTCCACTTTCAAGATTTTCAGACCTCCTATCCAAACCTTATGTAAACCCATCTTGCCTTCTACCTTCTAGACCCGACATATGAACGAAGTTCTATTTGGGGTCCGGCTGCTCGTGGATGCGACTTCATTGCGGAGTGGTCGTAGCTCATTTCTTCCCTTGCACCCAAGAACCTCATTTCTTGACCCCTTTTCTTTGAAGCCTTCATGCTAAAAGAGCATTTGTACTGGCTCAAAGTCGATACCACTTTTCCGCCTGTATGCTGTATGATGAAACATGGCCCCACGAAAGTGCTTTTTGATCGCGCCAGATTTCCACCTTCTCGAAATTACACGCCCTCCACTCTATGACCCTCGTCCTTTTTCCAATCGCCTTGAGTTTCTCGGTCTTCGAGTACAACACTTATTTTTTTCCTGGCCCAATGTCGATTACCTTAAGGGATGTTGGCGCTTTGTTAATCTTCCTCCGGGCAATACCATTTCTCCTACCATGCCGAGATCCTCACTTGCTTCCAAGATTTGATAAGAAATATACGGATTCCTATTCGTGCATGCAGGAGCTTTATGACAATCTCCAAAGATCCTACTCATGCGTAGAAGGTAGCATTCCTTCAGTTTGGTTGTGTAGGTATATTCTTCAGTGTACCGAAGCCTCAAACCTTCTATGGCTCATTTGCTCATCGCCCACGAGTTGGCCCTCGGTAGGTCTTCAACTCGTTTTGTTTCGCCGCTTTAGGAGGTATGGCTTACCTTCAACAACATCAACTAGACTGCCAGTTTCTCCCAATCGAAAGTGGGCCTCTTTCGCTCGCTTTCAATTGTGGTTGAGAGCATACTTTCCACAACTTGGTATTCCTTCAATACCCCGGTCATGTCAGAAGTTGTTACGGGTCAAGTTATCAACCAATTAGCCCTATTGATATGTCTAAATCGAGATGTCTTCACATTCTTTTTATAACTTAAATTCAATTTCTCTTTCTTTCCTTTTTCCGTGCTCAAATCAAATTCCACCACGCTCAACCTCCTCTTTACTCGAACGGGAGTGTCGTCCTGCCTGCTTGGGCCTCAATACTGACCTGGCATAGAATTGTTTCAGTGACTTTCTCTGACGGGCACCAATGCCAAGGCTGGGTTGAGGTCTATGCTCCTAGTTCTTTACTCGACAACCCGGTTTTGGCCAAACTTGCCCATCCCTCCTTGTTATTCGAAAAGCTTCCAGAACGCTTTCATACTATCACAAAAGTAGAAGCACGCCATAGATGAACGTAATGTTTCTTTGATGACCTGGATTTTCTTTGCTCCTTTTAATCTCACTGCCGGGCAACATCCTCTCTTGAGCAATTTTGACCTTCCGTGAAACGAGAGGTTTTCATCACCAATGTCAACCATGCTTTCCATATACCCAAAGGATCTGGGGTCTCCTGTAACTTCTCAATTTCTTCTACTCCTATTCTTATTCCTCAACAGGTTTATCGCTAAACATTCTGGCCCTTCTTCTTCTCTCAAAATCTCCAACAATACGCAGATTTAGACGCTCAACCGCTATTTCTACTCAATCCAATTTTCCTCCTCCCAAACTGAGTCGTTAAAGGTTATACATCCACCAGAACGGCCAACGCTGGATTTATCAAATCAACCCGATGATAATAGTGATGATGATGATGATGCTCCTCCCATGACCAAGAAAGGTAATATGATTTTCCTTTATTTAAAGAACAATCATAGATATTGATATTCTATTTGTGCTCTAAACCGTAAGAGGCCCATTCTTTGAAAGATTCTATTTCACCCACCTTCAATTCCTCCTTCTTCCGAGCCATTCATCGAGGTGGATTTTCCCGAAAAGGATTTGAAGATCCACCACTGACCGCCCATCAGCCCGCTGGAGAATCTCCATCATTTCAAGGCGTTTCTCCAATCGTAGAACCGATGGTAATATATGCAACATATTTATAATATTTTTTCTAATTTCATCATTTGTCATGGCTACTTTCGAATTATCATTGTTCGTCCTTGCGTAGAAGACCGCATTAATTTGTCGGCTAGGTTAAGAACCAACACGCCGACAAAGATAGATCTTCTGCAGCAAAATCCCGCCTAAAGGGCACATTTCCTCCCGCTTCAAAACTACCGACGAGTCAATCCACGAGGTAGTCTTTGATTCACTTTACATTGTTTATTGCCATGAGGATGCTAAGCAACGGTATTTACCTTACAGATCGCCGATACCATCTTTGCGCCTATTCGTAGACTTGTTTACGCCTTGGGAACAAGTGAATGATAGCCAAACCGCTTGTCTTCATCCTCTGGCCAAGTCTTCTACTACATCTCTGCTACCTTTTCTATAGAAAAACATGAATATTCTTGCTGTGCAAGATCAATACACTTCTTTCATGGATATGGATATATCACACACCGCTGTCGCTGAACCAATCTAGACAAATTTGAGCGCTTAAGTCGCTAAATGGCCCAAGCACTTGAGCCTTCACCGCACTTTCCATGGACCTCAAGCTATCTTTTGAAAATCATTCATCGAGATAAGCGAGTTGTCACAAAATGTGGAACTCAAAGCTAAGAAAACTCAATATGTCAATGTCAGGGATCAAAAAGAATTCTACACCGTGAAATCCACTCAAGCTAAAAACAACTTGAACTAGATTTCTTCCGAGATTATGGTTGAAGATTCTTCGATGACGTAGTTCGTCAAGCCGATGAAAGAAATTCAAGAAAAGATGGATTTAACCGTAGCGCCGATCGGGCACGCTAAGAAGTGCAATGCTTATCGTGAAGTTGAACATGCTAGATCCTTGCTTGAGTGTTATTCAGTTCTGAAGCGGACTAAGGAATTATGGATGAACTATCCAACGCTTTCCTCAACGAACACATTACGAAATGGAGAAGGTTTAGAGAGCGTATGCTCTATTTGGGAAAACCGTAATTAAGACTTGAACGCTCTAAGGACAATTTCTTTTTGTTTTATCCGATTTCACTTTGTAATGGTAGCCAATCATGCCAACCAAATTATCCAATGAAATGAGTAGTTTTATTCATTTGCGTAACTCGCGTCCTTTTAATGTTAAACATCTAATCGCTCAAAATCCCAAACCGATGGAACATATTTCTTTAAATATTTACCATTAATAGACCTCACTGCGTCTCATACCATCCAAATTTTCTAGATGATATGCTCCATTTGGTAACACCTCATTTACTCCTCGTGGATGGTCCTTCCAATTTGGCTGCACCATTTTCTAAACTTTGGACTACTACTATCCAATGGGGAGTATTGTCTTCCGCACTCAAATCATTCGCAGACTAAAACACTCTGGCTATAACTTTTTATTATAATATATCAAGCCATTTTTCTTTTTTGAATTTGTAATCTATCTAAGACGCTCAACTTCAATTCGCCTAATTCCAATAAATCAACGAGTAGCTCAGATGTTCGTCAACATTCACGCTTATTTTGCAAACGCATTCGATCGATTGCACATTAATTTCCATAGGCAAGACCACCTCTTGCCCATAAGTTAGCCGAAAGGAGTCACTTTAGTGCTAGATCGTGGAGAAGTTCTATAAGCTCCATAACGCCTATTCAAACACTCATGCCAATCTCCGCATTTTCGCCATCATTTTTCCTTATGATATTCTTCAAAACTTATTTGACGATTCCTCGCTTATCGCTAGATCACGCGAATAAGGTGTAGAGTTTGCCAACTTAATTCCAAACCGCTCAAAAATTTTTCACTTGACTCACATTTAAAGAAGTTCCTGATCCATCACTAAAGTTCGAGGTATCCCAAATCTATATACGCATGTGATCACGAATGAACCCTATAACATTTCCTTGAGAGATTTCCTTTAAAGGTATCGCTCTACCCATTTAGTGAAAAAATCAGAGCGACTATTACAAAAAGTGTGTTGTTTTGACGATGGGGATAAATCTTCCCATCGACTCATCGCCCAACACTTGAATGGCAATGGTTTAATAATATGTACCATTTTCCTTGTCGGGCATCCTTTGATCGGGGCCATGTTTTTTGACACTCCAAACAACTCTTAGCATACCGAACACACGATCGCCTGCTTTTAAAGCCAAAAATATCCAATCCTAACGATCAACCACCCCATCTTTTGGCTGCCTTTGATGTGCTCCGTGATATCCCTTCATGCACTTTCGCCATCACCACTTTAGCTTCTTGTAAATTTATGCATCTCAAAGCACACCATCCGAGCGCTTTCTTATATAATTCTCCATCGACCAACAGATAGTTCAATGAGCCGCAATTTTACCTTCCTATCATTCTTCTTATCAAAGTTCTTCCAAGAATCTTTGTATTTCTTCTCTCCAATCCATCAAGGCTCCATCTTGTATACAATGCATTATTAATCTCTTTCGCCTTCGTTGAACTCCGCAGCAATATCACCCTCATATTCACAAGCGTAATCCTTATTTAACATTTTTGAATAACCCGATGCCATTTGGGGTCAGCTCATTTGCCAAATCGTTATATACCCTATTAACGTATTGAAGCTCTACTTGGTCGAATTCGTCCAATAGCTTTTGAGCGATGCCATCGCTTATGATGTAATCACTTTGGCATTTGAAGTCGCCATTCAATTGATAAATTACTAATTGAGAATCACCTCCGATAAGCACATTTTTCGTCCCTAACTCTAATAATAACTTAAACCCACAATCAATGCTTCGTTACTCAATTTTGATTATTAGTACACATTTCATTCAAAGCGAAAAGCAATTTGTAGCAAACCCCTAATGGGTTTATTAGCACTACCCCTACTCCCTCGCACTTCTCCAGCAATTTTTTCGACCACAAAGTATAAAATCCGTGGTTTCAACTCGAACGAATCGACTTCTAACTCAATTTCTTTAGGCACGCCTAAGCATGGATGATCGGCCAAAAAGTTAGCCAACGCTGATTTTTGACAATTTTGGGGTATGAATCGTATTTCAAATTCGACGACAAGTAAAGTCCAAAGACCAATCCTTTGATGCAAAATAGACGAGAGAACATGTACTTAACCAAATTCACTTTAGAGATTAAGTAAATAGTCATTTTGATCGCAAGTAAGCTCTTAATTTAGTACATAAAAAATATAGAGCAAGGCATAATTTTTCAATAGCGTAATAATTACATTCACATGTTGTTAATCGTCTACTAAGGTAATATATCGCCTTTTTTTCTCCAAATTGATCATCTTGTGCGACCAGCCTAGTTATTGATTCCTGCTCACCGATATGTAAACTTTTATCGTCGCCCTGGATAGGTGAAACTAACACTGTGGATTTGATAGATATGTCTTCGCACTATGAAAAGCCTCTCGATGCTCTTTCCTTTCGATGAAATCGCCCCGATTTTTCAACTTCAAAAGAGGCGAAAAGCTTTCGCCTCGCACAATTAGAGATGAAACGTCGTAAAAAGTTCACTTGTCCAAGAATTTTGCAATTCTTTTTTTTGTTCTTAGGTGATTTAGCCCCTAAAATGGCTTTTGCTTTATTTTATCAAGTTCAATTCCTCTTTCATGTACTAGAAACCCTAGGAAATTTCCTACATTAACACCAAATGCACATTTCAATGGATTCAATTTTAATTTATAATGTCTCATCCGCTCAAATGAACGTTTCAATTGTTGGAAATGGTCTTCTTTCAGCGATTTGACCACTATATCATCAACATAAAGTTCAACGATTCTCCTATCATATCATGAAAAATCAAATTCATAGCTCTTTGATAAGTGGCTCCTGTGATTTTTTTAAACCAAAAGGCATTACCACCCATTCAAACATCCTAGAGCACCCCTAGCATCTCGAATGCGCTTTATATACATCTTCTTCAACTATATAAATTTGGTTGTATCCTCTAATATCCATCCATAAAGGAGTACATCACGTGTCCGGCAGCTTGAGTCCACTAAAGAATCCACCTGGCATTGGATATTCATCTTTGGGCTGCTAATTAAAATTAAATTTCAAATCTATGCAAACGCTAATACTACTATTTTTCTTTGATAATGTACAATATTGGATAACCATTCAACATATCCGTCGTCCCTAATAAAACCCGCTTTAACAATCGCTCTATTTCTTTCTTTACTCGGCAATACATTAGAGCAAAGCGCCTTGGGGTCGCTTATGGGGTTTAAAATGTGGTTTGGTTGGCAACCTATGTTCTACCAAATCTTTATCTAATCCGTGCATGTGTTCATATTCCCAAGCAAAACAATTCAGATTCTTTTAACAAAGTAATTAATTGGTCACTTACGCCTCTGCTAAGCATTCGACCGACAAACGTTGGGCTTATCTTCTCGCTCATCCCCAATATTCACTTTTACCAAAGGATCTTGTGCTTGAGCGTGCACGGGCTTCATAACTCCTATCACATCATCGCCCGATTTCTTGTAGTAATGCCTTCCGCGTCCAAACAATCCACCTTTATTAACTTTCTACCGATATTCTCGCTTCTAACTCGAACACCGCTAACTTGTTCTTTAAAATTTTAAAGTCGCTTATTTTTCATTTCTTCTTCAAGACCTTTTCTTGAAAGCCATTGACTTGGCTTTGATGTACCGGGGCCGGCCATATTCTTCAACATTTATCGACCTGCTTTTTTGCCAATTATTGGCTACCTCGAGGCTACTATGTTTGGCCTCATTTGATCAAACATTTCAAAGAATGCATATATTGATAATGATTCTTCGCTTTATGCCGATGATTCGAGTTTCTTCCCCATCTTGACCACCCTCACAGTCCATAATTTCCCTCATACATGAACTTCTAATTCAATTCGCTTCAGGACAAAAGGCCCATGATCCGCCTGCACTACTCACTCGCTTTCACCTTTATCATTCCAAAAACTAGACATTGATGGAGCGACGAAGGTATACAACGATTTCCATGAATCCAATCTCTCCTAACAACACATCAGAAGCTAGTCGGCCTGCTCTATTACAAAGAATACGTGGTTTTAGTGATAGTTCCTACCGTCACATCTAACGCATTACTCCTTTGGTCAAGTTGCCTCCATTGAAGCTTGTAAGAATAACTTCCGTAGGGATTAAATCACTCTCCGCCTTTTGCAAATTTCTTTATCATTTCGATGGAATGGTATTTAGAAGTGCCCCATTGTCAATGAGAACTTTGGCTACCGGGATGCCATTGACTAAAGCTTTATATATAATGGTCTTAAATGTTTGTTGTTGGCCGTTGGCTTCTTGAAAATGATTTTTTCGGGCTATGCCTCTATCTCCTCTTGCTTCCCATCATCTTTTGATCAACTTCCCGCTACAAATTAACGTGCAACATTTCGTGACCGATCTTCCGCTTCTCGCTTTTGAATTTCTATGTCGCTCTCTTCTTGCCAACCCCGTAGGGGTGGCAATATCATTGAGGTGGTCCATACTTTTCGTGAGTGTGGTACCCTCATTTTTCTCTTAGGTGTCCCGTGATAATACGTAATAATCAAAAGATTGCCCGATGATTCGCCTAATAAATCTACTTCTGACGCCTTCTTGATATAGTTGTTTCAAAGAGATTGTTATATGAGACTCTCTTTTTTCTTCTTTTCTCGATTCCGTGTCAATCTCTTCTTCAACATCGGTCAAACCATCATCTTCTTCTTCCTCACATATATCTCGAGAGGTTTGCCCGACTTCTCCTTCACATTCCAACGTGCATGCTTCTTCTTCCTCATCTTCTTGTGGCTCCTCATCTTCCTTACTTTTAAACTCATTGGCAAGCAAATAATTATTAGCCAAGATCAAAGCAAAGAACCAAATTGAATAGTGATGGATTGTCCTCGATCATCTTCACTTTCATCTTTGCTTTGCCTTTCAAATCTTTTGATCTACCGTAAGAATCTTCTAGTAATTCTTCCGTTGAATCGCCCAAGTTGTGTTTCTTCTCATCTTCGAGACTTTCTTTAGCAACCGCTTTTGGACAACCGGGCATTTTGGGACGCATTATCTCTTGTTGTTGCCTCATTATTCGTCCATAATTCCTCAAATGACGCCTTTGTTATGCTGCCCTCGGTCATTTGATCAAAGGGTATCACCCTTCCGCATTATATTGGAATGAGTGCCATACATTTGATCGATGGGTCAGGCTCTCGAACGTTTCACTGCTCAAGATTGGTCTCACTGCGTGCATCGGTCTCACCACCATGCATCACCGCCATCATGCATCGTACCGATTTGTCTCTTCAAAAGGAGGCCTTGGTACATTTCGCCACTTGAATTGACTGGAAATTTGGGGTCATGCTAGGATGATTGTGACGCCCACATACTCCCATTTTCTCTTCATTTTCATTTATTTTCTACTACATATAGCACACAACATTCTTTTCGTTCCTTTCAACTTCTTTGTCTTTGAGACGCTCGAACACACTAGGATGTCGTTTAAGATCTTCGTATCCATTATCGACTACCAATTTGAACTTAGGTAAACCACTTTTGAAACCAGCCTATCATATTTACTCCAAGTGGTCATGAAAAGGATTCTCATCTCGCTATCTTCTTTTTAGCTTCAAAAGTGATTCGCTCGATTCAATGGCATCCTCATGTAATACATGACTTAAAAACCAAACAATTATTAGTTGTATGAGACCATGCATTATGCCACTTACAATATTTCTTATCCTTAATTTGCTCAGATTTGACAATTTGTGTTTGTCGCCGCTTTATTTGTTTGTCTTTATACAATCTATCAAATATAGTATCAACTTTGGTTATATCAAATGAAAACGCCTAGCCTTTTGCTTGTATCTCTTATAGGCTCATTTTTACCGCTGCTCTGAAGTTAATCACTAAGAGGCAAGCACACGCATCTCCTTTAACCAATTCGCCGCACCCATTTCGGGCTTGATCGTAATATTCGCTCACAATATGAACGCCAAAGTTCGGGGTCTCTATAGTAAGTCCCTTTGCTAGAATTTTTCATTTGTTCTTCTTCTCTTATTAAACGCCTGCACTCTAATCACGCTGGTCGTTAATTGAAAAAGATCGAAACTCCCCATCCCGAAATTTCTTTTTAAATCGAAACTTAAACAACTTTGAACGATCTTAACAAACTCCTCGTGTAAGGGCACGAAGCATTTACTCCTAGAAGTTTTAAATCTTTGAAGGAAAACTTCCCATTATCATTCACATTGAGCATTTGACGTGAATTCGCCAAATCGCCAAGGTAACTTCGACTCGATTTTATGGAATTGAGCATGGAACAATCGCTCTAATTGTTGCCACGTCTCGAATGTAATTTTGCCGGTAAATTAATGAATCATGAGAAGGCTATTCCTCGTTAGCTTAACTAGGAAACAACCTCATTTTATGATAATCATTTACTTCACCACATTGTAATATAAATCGCCCCTACATGTTCAAACGTTGAGACCTCTCCTAAACCTCGTGAACAATGAAAATTTCGCACTTTATATCCTCTAGGCCATGGATATGCTTGGTCTATCCAATCGGATATGGCTTCCTATAAGTCGGCCTAAGGAAAGGACACATTCCAAAAGCCATCCGATCTTGCATTATTTCGCGATTTGGTTTCTTAAAGCCAGCGTGTTGGAATCGTATGGGACTCCTATAGATTGGTTCACAGACGCATCATTTGAGGTCTATTATTTAGCCTCGGTTTGTGCAAAATTACCATTATTCAAGGTATTATTGCCATTTACTTGACATTTGCCCCTCGCTAAAGCGTGTTATGCTTTTGTCCCATATTTGGGATGTTTTCTCATGCTCGTGCTACTCCCCAAGTTGGACGACCCAACATTATGACCACTCAAATTGGTCATTCCGCCTCCCGATTTGACGTTGATGGTGTAAAAGGCGCTTTATTTCCTCGACTAGGATTCAACGTCAGAATTGTGCCCTATGATCGTCCCGGCTTGAAATGATTCTCCACACTTGGCATATTCGGGTTGACATATTTGGCCCACTAACTTATTCATAAGTTCATTTAAAGTGCCTAATTGCTTTCAGCCATGTTATCATAATTCACATTTTCATTTTGTACAAACTTTTCCATAACATGAACATTTTGCGACTTACCCGCCCCACGACATCTTGTGTGAGTTCGCCAGCAACGACGATGGTGCGTGGACTCAATTCCGCTATTGGTTCATAACGACTTTGATTTTGTCCATCCGTTGTCAGTATTTTGTCGCTCTTCTTCATATCGCTTCGATCACGGATTGATTCACCGGTTTGTCGGGCTCCTTATCCTAATTCTTGTGAGGCATATTGTTTTACTTTCTTGTATCTTCCAACACCAAAAAGGGTCCCACCAAGCGTGCCAAATTGTTTCACAGATAAATGTACTCTTTGCTAGCAATTAAAAGATTCGAGGACGATGTGTGGTGACGCCAAACCTTTTGAGACAAAGTCCCAACAAGTGGGTGTTTGATTTATGATGATTACAATATTAACAAAGGATGAAAGAACAAAACGAAATGCCTCCAAGTGGACACAAGCACAATCGAATACGCTGTAAAGAAATACTTAAACTCTAAAGGGATTGAAATTACATTTTCTATTTTTTCGAGAGTTGTCTTGTTGTTTCTTCCGCTCAATCTTCTTTCTTTTTATACTTTATCAAACGGTTTCCTTCAATCTGGCACAAAACCCGCCGCTGCCCAATAACTACCCACTTTCTTCCCTAAATGGCAATAACTACCCACTTCCTCTATGATGGTTCAACCGTCGTAACTCCCGAGACGTGGAAAATGATAAGAGAGAAGGAAAACTGCTCAAGAACGGTTACTCCATAAGGTGACTAATCGTTTCTAGTTGCCCAACGCCCGGGGCGTTCTTTAGGCCCGGGCGACATCCATTCTGGGCCTATCCGCCTAGATATCTTCTATGGGCCTATACATAAATTCACCGGACGTCCATTAGGCTCTGGCGATATATACGGGCCTATATGTTTGGGTACTTATAGGCCCATACGCATAAATTTACTTAGGTTTCTTTCTTGGGCCCTTATTCTTTGTATACAACAACAGTTAGTCTCCGCTTTAACCACCATCGGGTATGTTGCGTATATAGCAATTATTCCAAGACAAGCTCCAGCCTCCCAGACGTAATAAAGGAGTCGCCTAAACATCCCTCATTGCCAACTTGTTGTCGATACATACAGATGTAATATACCCTTGAGGCTTGCTCATAGTCAAGAACTTTACAAAGATAATTTGGGACTATTCGAGCACAATTGGTGCCATTGCCTTTAAACAACCCTCTAAAGCCCCGTTCTCCAAATATATTTCAAGCCTTGAATAGTACCATTATATTTTATGTTTTATGTTTATGGATTTTGAACTCAGTAGCAATATTTTTAGTCGCTCCAATGGAGCTACAAGAAGACGTGACACGCTCCCGCTACTCAACCAAAGAACGAGAGACTTGCGAGACATCAGAGACTTGGTATTTAGTAGGCTTGATTTTTCTCCTCATGAGCTTTCGCTTCTTCAAAGAAGGTTAACAATCTTCGACGGTTAATCCGATTTGCTCGCCTTCACATCCTCCCGACGCCATTAAAATTATCCTCGAAAAATTAAAAAAAAAATCCTAATAGTTAAAAATAATTACAGCCAAAAACCTAATTCGACGATCAAATCGGCCCTGGGACAATTAGTTTAAGATGTTGGCATTCAAGACCGCCTCCGCTTGAGGTGGTTGGAGATGGCTACTACAGAGAGAGAGGAGAATGCGGCACTCAAGAAGAAGTGTTAGTGCGTGTTTATGAAATAATCATCTGCGCTTATGCCCGAATTCATTACTGCAGTTTAATTTAATTATGAAGTGGTAAAGTTAATTTTAAATATATTTCAATTCCAATTTATTCTAGTAAAAAATTAGTCCCCAAAATTGCACTCTAAGAGTCCTTCGTAGATATCTACTCTATAAATATTGTTAGTTCCAAGACGGCATGATTTAATCTAGAGGGACTAATAAATTAAATCACGATATTTCTTTAACTTTTAAATAAATAAAAAAACATTTTCCAACAATAATATTGATTTTCAAATAAATGCACTAACCATAAAAAAGTGTTAAGATTACAACCACCAAACTAAAGGGATTACAATCTTTGAACAATACAACCAAAGAGCAAACTATACATTCAAGAATAATATGAACTTTAGACCTTGTATTTACATCACCAATGTGATGAAGATAAGGCTCAAAGTTAACGAACCAACATGGAACACCGCAATCGCCTTTACCAAGAATAGGCACGGGTTTCTCCCCGATCACTAGAATGACCTAATCGCTTACCCAAGAAACACACCTCTATCAAAGAAAGGCAACCTCCAAAACCAAGATTTATCGCTCATCTATCGAATTAACTGCACCTGCATTTAACCACTTTTACCTGCTCACTCTAATCTCCTACCGTTAAGCCAACAACCTTACTCTTTATTCCCAAAGAAAAGAAAAGGAAAACGGAGAAGAACGTAGAGAAGAACCCCAAGGAGATGAAGCCGCATGTAGAGGTTTCGGATGGAAGGAGAGAGAAAACTCGTAACCAAGACTAACAGTATCGATTCCCCAAATCGTAGATGAAGGGTATATTACTCCTTAATCAATTACGGCCATCGATTAAATCCAATGGTTGATATTGATAACAAGAAAGCACAATCCACAACTTAATCTGGAAGGGGCAATCGACACCCGCCACGACACCACCAATGTCAAGGAAAAGAGGCGTGTTTCATTTGGGTTTGTGGAGACACGATTTATAACATTCTTCACCTCGATCACCAACCCATACCAAGATTCTTGATTGCGATTGCTATCCATTTTAATGGTTGTTGTTTCATCATAGCCTTGTGCCTCCCAAATAAGACCTGTAAACATTGAAATTTAACCAAGATCAATTAACAATTTAGCTAAACATGAATTGAATTTACTTATTGTGGGAGCACCTCGTACCCATGTCACTGGGTTTTAAGTATCAATTTTTAATAATGACAATTCATCCTCAAGCTAATTGTTCTCTAACAAAATGATACTTCACCTCTATATGCTTTGATCTTTCATGATAAATGTGATTTTTGCAAAGACATGCACTTCGCTATCAAGGTAAAGGGAAAACTTTATTTTTCGTAATGTCAATTTCGTAAAGTAGACCTTTAACCATAAACTTTCCTTTACAAATTTCGATAGATAGTTACATACTCGCCTTCAAAGCTTGAAAGAGCCACTAAAGACCTAAGTTGAGATTTATGATATACAATTTTACCAAGTGTAAAAGAAAGCAGTTGTGGATTTTCGCTGGTCTCGCCACCAAAGAAAATCGTAATCCACATAACCGCTAAAGTCAATTCATCATGGCATTTCACATACACAAGACCAAGTGTTTAAGGAACCAATATATACCTTAGAAGCCACTTTAGACCACCAAATGAGGCTTACCGTGGTTGGCTTAATCTGCTAAGAAGACTAATGGCAAAGGCAAGGTCGTCTTGTTGTCAACATGGAGTACATCACGCATCCTATAGCATCGCATAGGAATGTGCTCCATTTCCTTTCTTTCATCATCATTAGAAGGAGACCGATTAGAGGAAAGAACCATATGGCCGACTAAGGGCACATTAAATGTACTTAGCATCTTTCATGCCAAACTTAGAAACCACCTTATTCAAGCACGACCTTCGAAAGTTATGGTCACCCATGTTCAAGTCCGCTCTCTTGATTACCATGCCTAAAATCTTTCTAGCACCGCTTAAATCTTTCATATCAAACTCGCACTTAAGAAGGACCTTTAGTTTCAATCTCACCCTCATCAGCATCGCTAAGAGCATATCATCCACATAAAGAAGAAGATACACAACACAATCTTTCAGATTGTTATTAAAATAGAAGCAGGCATCATACTGACTTCTCCTAAAGCCAATTCTTATGACAAAGGAATCAAAACGTTTGTACCATTGCCTTGGAGACTGCTTAAGGCCATACAGGGACTTCCTAAGATGGCAGACATGATCAGACTTCCCTTTGGCTTCAAAGCCTAAAGGTTGAGACATGTAAATGGACTCTTCTAGCTCACCATGCAAGAAAGCGCTTGATGATCTAATTGCTCTAATTCCCGCTTAAACCGGACAATTAGAGCAAGAACCGCCTAATAGTTTTATACTTAACAACAGAGAGAAGACTTCATTGTAATCAATGACTTCTCTTTGAAAGAAGCCCTTAGAAACCGGGGCCCTGCCTTATATCTAGGGGGACTCGGTGATCAATGCTTTCCCTCTTTTTAGTTTATAAAGCCATTTGCACTGATAACCTAACCTCGATCTTTAGGCCTCGATAACCAATTTCCGTGTATCATTCCTAATTAAGGATTGCATTTCATCCTTCATAGCTTCTACCCACTGTCTAGACTTAGGACAGCTTACAGCTTCATCATAGGTCAAGGGTTCTAAGCTTTCTAAGGCTTCACCTGAAACAAGAGCATACTCAACCATATTTAGAGAACTATACTTGGGATTGGGCCTAATTTGTCTTCTATCTCTATCCCTAACCAACTGATAGTTTTGAATATCACTTTGATCACTCGCACTGTGTTGAGTAATGATGATTGGACCATGCATCGTTCGTAAAGGTTAGGGTTATTTGGGGTACCTGTTTCAATCAAATGGTCATTGGGTTGGACTTCTCCAGAGTCACCTTTCTCTAACTCCACCCTTCTGATCTCAAAGAATAACCTTAGAGTCTAATCAGTTCAAGATCATCAATTTTCTTACACTTAGGCATTTTGCTGCCTCATTAAAGATGACATCTCTACTATTGATGATCTTAATTCCCTTTCTTCACTTACCCATAGCCTATACTCCTTAACACCGTAGGATACCCTAACATCACACACTTGGATGCCCTAGCATCCAATTTCCTCGGTTCGGTGAGTATACGCAAAGACACCCAAACACCCTTAAATGTGATAGGTCGAGGTTTTCCTCCCCACATTTCCTCGTGAGTTTTAAAGTTAACAAAGACTAGATGGGGATCTCGCACGAGGAGGTAAAGCAAAGGCAAGTCGCTTCACCCCAAAACCTTTAGAAAGGCCGTAACTAATTAACATACACCTAACCTTATCCATAATGGTTCTATTGTATCTCTGCAACCCCATTTTGCTGAGGTGTGTGCCTAACTGTTCTATGCCTCTGGATTCCTTTTTCTCTACGTAAAAGGTCAAACTCTTGATTACGTAATCAAGGCCATTGTCACCCCTAAAGTCTTCGACCTTGGTTTCTTTTTGGTTTTCAACTAAAGTCACCAATTTTTAAAATTTTCAAAGGCTTCATCTTTAGTTCTCAAAGAAAAGATCCAAAGTTTCCTACTGTAATCATCTACAAGAGAAAGGAAATACCTCTTGCCTCCATGAGTGGGGTGTTTTTCAGGCCCCCACAGATCAGCATGGATATAAGCTAAAGGCTTAAGAGAATTGTGAGACCCCTTACCAAAGCTAAGCCTATGGGACTTTCCTAAGACACAAGTTTCACAAAATGAGAGGGTAGAAATCTGATCTTTTCCTAGAAGTTGCTGATCATTCAGAAACTTTAAGCCTTTATTTCCTATATGCCCAAGCCTTTTATGCCAAACCTCCTCTCTATCCTCATTTACAGAGAGAATCAGAGCTATTAGCCAAAAGAGTTTCTCCCCAAGGTAGTATAGACCACTTCTTTTTGGTCCTTTCATTACTACCGAGAGCCTCTCCCAATTTTAAGACATTACCTCGTGACTTAAACCAATAACCTTCATCTTCTAAGACTCCTAGAGCTATCGATTTCTTAAGGTTAGGCACATATCTCACATTATGAATGACCCTTGTCATCCCATCATGCATTCTAATGGCAATGTCCCCAACACCCTCAACAACCTCGAGAGTTGTTGTCCCCTCATATACACCTTTTCGCTCAATATCCTTATAGTTAATGAACCAAGATCTCATAGGACTCATATGGAAAGTACAACCGAGTCAAGAATCCATTCTTGGCCGTGATTTTCCTCCTCGATTAATTCATAACATGCAAAGTTATCTAATTCTTCAAGAGCGTAATTGTTCTCGATGTTCTACTGTGTTGGTCTTCTGCTTCCTCTTAAAATCATAACAATCTCTTAAAATGACCTAGCTTACCACGGTGGTAACATTTCTTGTTACTCTTATCCCTAGACTTAGACCTTCCTTTAGATTTGCTCTAGCCTTCTTAAAGTTGTTACTACCTCCCTTTTTCTGCACCTTCCCCTAACAAAATGACTTTCTCCTCCCTTTGTCCCTCCCTGTACTCTTTCTTGACTTCAAGGTCTCTAGACCTAAGAGCATCTATAACAATAGTTTGAGTCAAGGTATCCCTAGAGTACTTTATAGCATTTTTCACATCTTTATAGGAGTCGATAGAGAATTCAATGTAATCACAAAGAAGATCTTCATCGTTGAAGGTTTTCCCATTGTGGGATAGACTTTAACAATTATACTAAAATCGCATGCATTTAGTTCCGTGATCTTTACTTGTGTCCATTTTAAAACTAAAATGCTTTTTCAAGGAGGTAGATTTTGTTAGGCAAAGTTTTAGTCAAGAATAAGGCATCTAAAGCGCATCACGCTCTTTTGCGCTTTTTGAATCATCTACTTGTCTCACAATGTTATCGAGACAAATGCAAAATAATAGAACTACGCGTTATTTCATTCATATCGCTAATTTCACTTTGGGTTTTCTTTTAATTCATCGTGGTAATTTTCTGGTCATCAAGAGCTTTAGCCACTCTTTGTTGAACCTGTAATGGCTCTCATCTTTTGTTTCCAGATAGAGTAATCACCCTTTCCATCGAATATTGACACTCGACCGAACCCATTCCGAGTTCTAAAAAGGAGTGATTTCTCTAGACGCATTTACTAATTCTTTTAAGTAAATATGCAGGAACAAATGATGGTTTTCACAAACAAAGAAGAAGATGTAACACAACACCGTATATATACTCAAAGGAAAACCAAGATATCCTAACACGCTCTAAAGTTCACTTAATCATATACTCCAAAACGCCACGCTAAGGCTCAAGGAATTCACATAATACACATAGCACATGTAAAATGATGAAGGTAGCATTCGTGTCACACATTAAAGATTTTCGATTAGTCACTACTTAGGATATTCAATGGTCGAAAATCTTACCGACATCTTGTTGTCAAAACAAAGACACAAAGTTCTTCAAGACTTGTTAAGAGTTTTTCGTAATACCGTAAATTATATCACCACAGAGAGTGGAATCTTAGAATAATACCAAAGAATAAAGAATACCAGAATCAAGTTCCTTAATGTAAGTTTATCCGCTGATCCGACAAATCTATCATTAACTTGATAGACCTGTCATCGCAAACCCTTAACCACAGCCCAGAGACTTCAGAGAATGGCTCTGATACCAGTTTGTTAAGATTACAACCACCAAACTAAAGGGATTACAATCTTTGAACAATACAACCAAAGAGCAAACTATACATTCAAGAATAATCAACTTTAGACCTTGTATTTACATCGCCCAATGATGAAGATAAGTGCTCCAGTTAACGAACCAACATGGAACACTGCAATCTCGCTTTACCAAGAATAGGCACGGGTTTCTCCCGATCACTAGAATGACCTAATCACGGCCTACCCAAGAACACACCCTCTATCAAGAAAGGCAACCTCCAAACCAAGATTTACTGTTTCATTCATCGAAATATTAACTGCACCAGACATTTAACCACTTTTTACTGCTCACTCTAATCTCCGACCTGTTAAGCCAACAACCTTACTCTTTATTCCCAAAGAAAAGAAAAGGAAAAACGGAGAAGAACCAGAGAAGAACCCTAAGGAGATGAAGCCGCACGACAGAGGTTTCGGATGGAAGGAGAGAGAAAAACTCGTAACCAAGACTAACCGACGATTCCCCAAATCGTAGATGAAGGGTATATTACCCTTAATCAATTCATGTACCATTGGATTAAATCCAATGGTTGATATTGATAACAAGAAAGCACAATCCACAACTTAATCAAGGGGCAATCGACACCGCCACGATACCACCAATGCTGAAGGAAAGAGGCGTGTTTCAGTTTGGGTTTGTGAGACACGATTTATAACAAAAAGACTAAAAAAGATAGTACTAAATGTATAGTGGTTCGATTGTGTCAATCCGAGTCTACGTTCACTTTCACAATTTTTTAAGAGTTCTACTCAACAACAACAATAACAATAAATTTCCTTATTTTAATTGATTGGATGCAAGCGTACATCAATAGCAACTTGAATAAAAAAATAAAATTTCAAAATATTCACACACCATGATGAATATTACACCTAGCAATAATTTCTTGCTTTACTCGATTTTCGTTTTTTTTTCTATATAATATGATCACAGAGTGTTATATAATATATGTATATATAAAATCAACCAAAAGGCATATGCAATATTTTCATTTCAGTCAACACATTATATATTTGTGTGTTTATAAGACTTTATAAGTTAATTCAAACATCGTTTTTATCCACACATGGACCCACAACTTTTATCCATATTTTATTTTCACATTTTTAGGACCCATTCCTTATATTCTACACCACTATTTCTCCAACGGGATAATTACAAAAATGCTATTGTAATGTTCGTAATGAAATGACGTCAATTTACACTTTAACGAATTTCAAATTTTCTATATTTTTGCAACAAGCATTTGAACATATTTTCAAGTTCACACGTAAATCGATTTTTGAAATTTCATCTAATAGACCAGTTCGATACATTCACAAATTAAGTGATACATGACAATTCTCGATACAGCTTAATGCGTTAAAGATTCGTCTCAATCAAACACGGTCTAACAATTTAAAATAAGATTAGAAGCAAATAATATCTTGACAAACTTTTAATAAAGATAACTATTGAAAAAAAAAAAAAAATCATTTGATAGGTTCATCTATAAAATGTTAGGTACAAGAAAATTAATTTTACACGTTTGAGAAATTCTGAAAATAAGGCCTCATGATAAATAAAAAAAATTATCGTAAATTAATATTACTAAAAAAAGGTTTGTACATGTCGATTACCATTAAAATTCATGACTTATTTTTCTTTGACTTCTCATAGCATAAGCTTAGTGGTTGATTATATATGCCCTAACCTTAATATCTCACACGACAAATGTGTTACATATCTTGATAATTAAGACTCCTATTATTGCACTTGGAATAATATCTTATCTCTCATGGGGAAAATTTTGTCATTCATCCCTAAATTATGGGCAAAGTTGCTAAGTCATTTTATTTACCTTTTTAACGTTGTCCACAAATTATAGACTTATGAAGACAACTAATTTTTTATTAGACATAATTTTGTTCATTTCATCATTAAAAGTTAATTTTTTCATTGAAAATACTATTATAATTATGCCTAAAAGTCTCTAATTAGGTTGCGGATCAAAGGAGTGAGTTGGTTCATGCTTTGAGAATGGTCTTTGAAAAGTTGCGGGTCAAAGGTGCGTAGGTTCATCCTTCGAAAATGTTCATAAGGCCAATTAGGTATTCATTGACGTATAACTAACTGTGGTCCACATAGTCTAAAAAGTAACAACATATGTGTCCATGAAATTGTGTACCAACAAAATAGATGTAGACATAGTTGACTTAAGATTGGATTTCTATTGAGTTAACATGTAGCATTTCTCTTTGTTTAGATAATTAGGAACACAAAGGACTTTTATTCACATATTTTCATTGTTAAATGTGAACTAATAGACTTAGGTAAAACAACGTGAGTCATCTCCACCCTTGTCCACATCCAATAGGGCCTCGTCTATTGGATGGATTGTTTACTTATGTGTGACAATTCATGTAACGCCATTTAATTTTTAAACCCTGAGGGTCACTAAGATAATCTCTAAAATATATTGGATCGACTCCAAATAATATTTCCGTAGTTTTGAATGGTTATAAAAATACAAATTTTATGGAAGATAACAAGCAGAAAGAAAAAATAATTTTCTTTGAGTTTCTATGGTTTTATCTATACCGTGATAGATGTCACCAATAATTATTTGACCATACAAACGAATTCCAATATTTGAATTGTAGATACTTGGGACTAAAAAATACAACTTGGTAAAATTTCAAACCTTAGCTACGCTGCTTGGTAGGTGAAAATGATAGTCAAGTTGCTTGAAAAATTGTCTTGGGTGCCTTAAGTTAGCCCGCTAAAATGTTCATAATAAATTCATACAATGAAATTTTGAGTGATTCAAATTGTCTGTTATTAGAACACATATATGACTTTTCATAGCCACTGATTTCACTCAAAAACTCAAACCTTAGCATAAGTTAATGATTTTTCAAAGTTGGGACAAGAAGCTAGAAATTTCGTGATAAATGAAACTAGCATTTCTAACTTGAAACTTTTCACCGCAAACTAACCGACATCTCGCTTTTTCGTGAAATATTACATAATTAAATACGTAATCAAAAACTTAAAAATAACGCTTATATCACAATTGACTCGATCATCCTCGACGTCAAAACTTAGACTAGAAAGAAAATTTCATGACAAACTCACTCAGCCTACGCCATCGCATCAATGCCAATCAATTCAATATGAAAATTTGTCTGTTTTTTGGGAGTGAGTATTTCATAAGAAACACTCAGTAGCAATACATACAACATGTGAGAAAAATTATATGTAAACATAAATAACGACATGCCATCATTTTTAAACAAGCATAGGAACCCAAAAATTAGTACCTCGCACTACATAACGCCATACATGATTACCTTCAATCACTATCGAATTTCCTTCGTAATTTGGTTTGTATGGCATTAATATCACATCATAATTTTCAAATGTCATTTAAAAAATTGCAATAAAGTAGTAAGTAAAACTACTTTAAAAATTAGTTTTCGGTTGAAGTTGTGATGGACAAAAATTTGTTTCGCAGCCCAAAATCAAGACCCGCAGACTATATATATATATATATATATATATATATATATATATATATATATATATATATATATATATATATATATATATATATATATATATATGAACTTTTATAATTAAAAATCATGGTCAAGGACCTTATCACTGGCCAAAACTGGACCGAAGTGATGAAAAGTGTCAAAATTGGTCACCGATGGACCTAAAATTGAAGGAAGAAATATAGGTGCTTTTGCTAAGTTTTTTTTTTTTGTGCTAAGTTTTGGGGGATGAATGAGGGAATGTTGTTGGAAAAAAAGAAGACACAACAATCGAATGGATGGAACTTAAGGCGTCAATGTTGAAGAGGACAAATGAGGTTTTTGCTTAAGTTGGGGGCTGATTTATGGGCTCGTTGATGAACGAATTTGGGGTGAAGAAACCAGCTTTGTTTGAGGGCTGAAAAGTGAGGAAAAATGGGTGTATTCTGCTGGAAAGTACAAAATACACAACAGCTGCAAAATTATATGGAGACCAAAATTTTGAAAAGGAAGAAAAGAAGTTTGTACTTAAGTTAAATGTCGATTTTTGAGGGGGAAATATACACACCGCAGGGCAATTTTTGGGTGGAAATTGGGGAAAACATGACCTTGTGGTGATTAATGAGGTGGAAAATTTCAGTTACTGGTGATGGAAGAATGAGGGAGAACATGAGTAGGTGGAGAGGTTAAAGGTCGAAATGGTCATTTGGATTTTCGAGTAAAAATACGTATGCCGGACTCTTTTGTTGATTTAAAATAGAGGGAGAGATAGGTTATGCTAATCAAAATTGGGATCTTTTGGGGAAAATGTTATTAACAAGTGAGGCTGTGAATTTGGTGAAGGAAAATCGATTAAAATGGGTCGCTAGCGGGACATTTTCTAAGTTATTTTGTTGTGCATGGAGGTTGTTTGGTTGATGGAAATGGTAGAGGTTAAGGAGTTGTTTGGCAAAGTTTTTGGTGGTCTTTGAGGTGTTGTTTGGGTGGGGTTTTTGAGCCTAAAAGTAAATCGTGTTTTGGCTAAGAAATGGAAAATAAATGGCCGAAAATTTTAATTAGACTTGAAATTTTTTTTAATAACTTTATGTTAGCTATAAATTATTTCTCGTTCAACTTGAAATACAAAACTTACCAAATAAAAAAAAACAAGGTTTGTTTTCAAATTAATTCCATAATCGCCGAACTACAAAAATTGAAGTGAACACTGCTAAGATTAACGTGACCAAATATTTAAAACGAACTATGGAGTTTGCAGCCGACGCAAAAAAAAAAATTAATTACATGAAATTTGAAGATGAAAAGTTTCGTTGTTGCAACCTCTCCTACTTAAAATAATTTCGTTCTCGAAATTTAACTTGCATGGTTTACAAGGTCCGGTACTTTGCTAAAATATCTTATTCTCTTCCCAAGTGACCCCATCTTCCTAATGTCTACCCCATTGAACTTTTAACTAACGGGATCTCGATTTAGAACATGGACCTTTCTTTCAGGACCACCGCATGTATTTTCTCATAAGTCATATCATTCCTTAAATTCAATGACTCATATTTTACCACATGTAGGATCATGCACGCTTCTTCCTTAACGCCGAAATATGGAAAAGTCGCAGACCGCCGAAGCTCCTCGGTGGCAAAGCCAAACGACACGCCACATTTCCAATATTTTCAAGAATCTCAAATTTACCGAAGCGAAACGCGGGTCTTATTTTCCTTTTCTTACCAAAACGTAGTATCCCTTTCATAGGAGCCACTTTAGAAAAAACTTTTTCACCGAATTCCCTAATTCTAATTCCTTTCTTCTTTGATCTAAGATAACTCTTCCGACTGCCTCATGTACTGCCTTAATTCTAGACCGACTTGTTTATTACCTTAATTGTTTTATCAACCAACTCTCGGTCCTAAAATTCTTCTTTCATTGACTTCGCCCCAACAAATTGGCGAATAACATCAACGACTATACAATACCTCATATGGTGCCATGCCGATAGTAGTTTAGAAGCTATTATTGTAAATGAATTCCACCAACGATAGGTGACCTTCCCATTTACCACCCAAACCAAGACATGCTCTCAACATATCCTCAAGGATTTGAATAGTGCGTCCGATTGTCCGTCGGTTCAATGGTGATAAGTCGTGCTAAATTTCAATTTAGTACCAAAGCTCCTTAAAGAATTTTCCAAAATTTGAGGTAAACCTCGAATCTCTATCTCGATACAATGGATGTTGGTATCCTATGAAGTCTAACAATTTCTTTGACATACAAATGTGCTAATTGTTCTAAATTGAAATTCATTTGAATGGAAGAAAGTGCAGATTTTGTCAAACGGTCTATCATAACCCATATGGCATCATGACCTCTCACCGATCTAGGAAAACTTACAACGTAAATCCATTGCTATTTTCTCCCACTTCCACTCATGTATATCCATTGGATTTAATAGCCGCCATAGCTCTCGTTGTTTTGCCTTTCCTTGTTAACACAAACGAGCTATAACTCCTTTCATGTTTCTCCACCAAAATGTATTACATAAATTTTATATATTTTAGTTACTCTTGGATGTGCGGGACAAGATAAGGAGCGAAATGAGCCTTAAATAAAATCTCATTTCTCGTACGCTTGTCTTTAGGAACTCATAACCGACCTTTTGAACATCGTGAGCTTTTGCTCTCCACTATTTCAAACTCTCTTTCTTCTTTTCGGTTCCTACTTCAGCCATTCCAAGAAGTAATCATCATTCGTGAAGTTGCCACAATTCTATCTCTCGAAAGTGTCGGCTTTACTATTAGACTTGCTATCATTGATGATACCCACATTGGCATCGCTAAATCTTCAATTCTCAATTTCTCAAAGTTCCCTGATCAAATTATCTTGTGTAAATTACAAAGGCGTATAATTGACCCATATTCTTATTTTCTTAGAGTATCCGTGACGACATTAGCCTTTACTAGGATGGTATATGATAGTGCGATCGTAGTCCTTTACTAATTCCAACCACCTGCCACTGCCTCATATTCAACTTTTTTAGAAAAAGAGGTACTTGAGACTCTTATGGTTTGGGTGTAAATCACACTTGCTTCCATAAAGGTAATGGCACCAAATTTTTAAAGCGCAAACTACACCAAGTAAGTTCAAGATCATACGTCATATAATTCGCTTTCATAGTGCTTCAATCGCATGAAGCACAAACTATTACATTTCCATGTTGCATGAATACACAACACAAACCAAGCTTTGATGCATCACTAAAAATTACATAGCCTTGTGAACTCTTCACTACAAAAAAATACCACATTTTATGACAAAATAATGTTGTCGCTTAAATAGAAATTTTGTTGCAAAATAATTTAAATGACAACAAGTCGTTTGTTGCAATAGAATATATTCTCGCGACAACTATCGATTACTCATCGCATAAGCAAACTCGCAATAGTTTTTGTTTGACGAAAAAAAATATGAAATAACAACATATTTGTCGCCATAATGTCGTCCAGCATGCATAAATGTCGCGAAAAATTAAAAGGGCAACAAGTCAATTTGTCACAAAGATTATTCCCAAAAAAAAAAAAAAAAAAAAAATGGGATGAGAAATGTTTGTTGCAAAACTATTTTAAAAGTATAACGCTTGTTACATATATTTATTTTGCAACAAACATGCTCGTAGTAATAAACATTTTATATTAGATCATGTTTGTCGCGCAGAATTTATTTTACAATGAGATTGATTCGTTGTATAATATATTATAAGATATTCAATGTTTGTAGTATAATTTATTATATAACAAGTTGTGTGTAGTTAAATTCATTCAAAGAACATATAGAGTTTGTCATATCATCATTTGTGTAACAATGTATAGTTGTTATGTAATGTATTTTGTAGACTATTTATATATGTCATGTATACTATTTTATAACATATAAAATTGTTATAAATATTATTTTGTGGCAAACGAAATTTCGCTTGTTAAAAGTTGTTTTTTGTAGTTGAAATTATTATGCAAACATAGAAAATTTCTCGCATCCTCATTAGTACAACGATGTATAGTTATTGATAATTATTTTGTGATTATTTATATATGTCGGTGTATTCTATTTTTACAACATAAATTTTTTTTTAACAAATATTATTTTGAGACAATAAATATTCGCTTTATGTGACAAATTGTGTTTGCAATTGAATTTATTATAGATTACGCTTTGTCACATTGTCATTTAGCAACAACGTATATTTATTGCATAATTTATTTTGTTGTTATTTTTATATGTCGCTCATTATACTTTTACAACATATAAAATTGTTACAATGTGTAAAATTATTACAAATATTAGTTTATAGCAAAATGTATATTCATCGTGATACTACTTACAACAATGATAAATTTTCAATTTCTTGCATAGTAATAGAATTGTTACTATGTTACTTAACTTCGTAAAAAGTAACTCAGAAATTATAACAAGAGTAGTTAATTTTACAATTAATCAAATATAAACGATTCTAAAATATATAAAAATATTCATAAATAAAATTGTAATGATAGATCTTGAGAAGAAAGTAGAATCGCCAATTTTTTTATAAACTCGGTATATGCATCATTTGTACTTAATCGACAAAAAATAAAAAGGTAAATAGTCGCTAAAGAATAAATAGAAGACATTATATAAATAAATAAAATACAAAAGCTTAATATCACGGTTAGTCTAAGATTATACAAAAGAGTATATCTAATTAGTAATTCTTAACATAATTAAACAGCGCACGCTTGTTAACTAAAACAAAAAATACGTTAATAATAGTCTATTCATTAAACATTAATATGACACAAACAAGCCTATCTCAAAACTCCAAGATCGCTTCAAATAGCATTCTACAAATAGATGTCGGA
>CM042671.1:13610286-13676471 GCA_023638005.1 Forsythia suspensa | reverse complement strand
GATCTCGAGTCATTAACGATGGAACCGGACAAGAAAGCATACCGGTTTTCCGATTTGCCTTGATCTCAGGCACGTTGGTCCTCAATATGTTGGGTAGGTGATTTAAAAACTCATGATTGAGACGACATTACCTGGAATCGTACTTCTCTATTTTATTATCACTAGAACATCGAACAAAAATTCTTACCAAATGCCTCATGTTCAAATATAAAGCAACACTTTTAGAAATATATTAAACAATACCATAAATAATTTTCACTTATTCGATGCTCGACTTTTAGTGAGTGTGTGATTAGTCAAATATTGAACTTACACCTACATTAGACCACAATCAATATTGTGTTGTTGATATTTTTATCATTCCGAACCCTTTAAAGTCATTTATTCCTTACTCCTCTCATAAATTATCACACTTCTAATGTTTTTCTCTCCAATCCCGATGTGTTCTAGCGAATTTGATTACTATTGATCAACACAATGCTTTTTCAAATAAAGTGGTAAAAATTAAAAACTTGTATTCCTAGAACTAAGATGATGAATGATTTCTAAGTTCTCATCTTTAGTCTCTAAGGTTCTAACCTAGCAATCCTTACCGATCACTTAAAACTCTTTTTATTTTATTTAATTAAAATAAACATTCTTACATCTTGTGCAATACTTCTCTCTCATTAGCTTTCTATGTGACCCATGTAGCGAGCTTTGGGCCGATAACTCGCAAGTCAGATGACCATAAGACACCAGGTTTTAAAATACTCTAACAGACTTAATTGCTCGAGTCCTACATGCTATAAGAGAAGTGAAGATATAAAATTTTAAATTTATTTTTATGATGACCCATGTAACGAACTTTGGGCCGATGACTCTTAAGTCGATGACCATAGGACACCGTGTTTTAAAATACTCTAACACACTTAATTGCTCGAGTCAGATATTTTATTTTATTTTTTATCAGTGAGGAGTGCTCGATTTAGATTCCTTGACTATAAACTGTTCAACCAAAGATGAGACCTAGAAAATCCAAACCATCAAAATTCTCAGAACACACGTAGTAACTTTAACACCCCCAAACTGTTTGGTTACTAGCTTAAGGATTTGGGAACGAGATTTTCACAATAATCCTAGGTCAATAATATCAACACAAATACTCAAGTCATGTTTCCATATAAGGGATAAGTCAATAGTGGCTACGTGCTTCATTAATCTGGTCTAACATGGATAAATATTCAAGTAAGAACATATTTTAAGTGTTGTCCAATATTTAAAACTAAAAATGTACTCAATTTCAAACAAACACTACCATCATTGGTAGTAAGATGTTCAACAATAACTAGACAAATAATAATTTTTTTTCTTGATTTTTATTTTGAAAAAAAATACTAATTTTTTTTATTTTAAAAAAAAATTAAATTTGTAGTTATATAGACCCGAATAATAAACAAATTCAAAATAATTAAGTATCTTGATACTTAACTCACCCCACTTTTAAAATATTACATTGTCCCCAATGTAATAGCAAAATAAAGCAAATAAAGGTGGGAAGAGATCAGTTACTCTCTGGAGATAGATGTGGAGAAAAGTAATATTTAATAAATAAAATAGGAACTAATGCATTATTTAAAAATAATCGATCGATCTAGATAAATATATATTAAGACGATCTAGATAAATATATATTAAGACTAGTTTCGACAAAGATAAGTGCACAAAACGCACTTATCATAAAAAAAAAATTTAAAAAAAAATAAAATAATAAAATAAAATGCACTTATCATGTTATAAAAATAAAAACAATATTTTTAGGATAAAAAAAGTTGAGTTGTATTTTTTAAATTATTTTATATTTTGTGCTTAATACTTAATAGTGAAACTATCCAAAATTTTAAATTAGAAAGAAATTGAATTGGAGAGACGTGCGTTGATAGTTTTAAAACATAAAAATACATTTTCCTCCCTATTTTCTCTCTTCTTTTTTTTTTTTTTTTTAAAGCAGATATGTTTCAAATTAGATGAGACTGGCCAGCTACGTAGCATTATTCATGGTCAACACTGATCACCTAAGTTGCAATTTCAAACCTCTCTCCAATAATATGATTTCAAGATATAGGCACACTAAATGAGGGAAATTGAGTCACTGTTTTCCACCTTCTGGATCATTTCAAAGTTTTCATCAATTAAAAAAAAAATCACATTCTTGTTCTATTTTTTATCGAGTAGTTATTTATAGAGTAGTTATTTATAATTTCTCTTCATCCACCTTATCGATCATTTCAAATTTAGCATTGATAATAAAAAAAATCACATTATTGTTCTAGTAGTAAGTTAGAATTCTCTCCATCCACCTTCTCGATCATTTCAAAATTTTCATTCGAGAAGAAAAATTCAATTATTAAAGATGGAGATTGCATGTATGTTTGGTAAATTTTTTGGTAAATTATAAGCGGTGGGTCTTATAAAATGTGTAGATAAAAATGAATAAAAATTATGAATTTAGTGTGAATAAAAATAAAATTTGAACAAGAAACTTGTTGTGTATGAATTGATATATAAGAACAGTAAAGTTGACCTTGAAATATTTGATGGTGAAGTTGATATTTTAATATGGCATCAAATTTTTCTTTGCAGTTAGCATCACTAATTTTCATTTAATAAACAATTAACTCTTGACTTGTTCCTTCAAGACTCAAAAGGTTTGCGGTCATATTCACAATATGATGGTATATAAATATTTTTCCAGTAAAAAAATCACATTATTGGTCTAGTAGTTAATTTAAAATTCTCTCCATTCACCTTCACGATCATTTCGAATTTTCCATACGAAAAGAAAAATTCAACTATTAGAGATGGAGATTACGCGTATGTTTGGTAATTCTTTTTGTAGATTATAAATTATGGGTCTAACAGAATGTGTAGAAAAATATTAGATAAAAAAATATAAATCTTAGTGAATATATAGACAAAATGATGTTTGTGTTATAAAACTCGAAAAGTAGAGAGAAAAAGAGAAGAGAATAGAGAGAGTCAAAACTCAAGTCTGTTAACTAATAAAACAATGACCCCTTATTTATAGAGTTCCAAAGAGAGTTACAACCTTATTAGAATACAATCTTCTGGAGTAAGTACATAACTACATAGACATTTAGATACAACTAAATAGTCATTCATCATTATCTATAATTTTACAACACTCTTCCTTGAATGACTTATTACACAATAATCAAGCTTTCCTTGTTTGGCAAAACAAACCCAATGGGCCAAAAATACCAATAGAAAGAAAAAATTATCAAAACTTGGAGTACTCAAATGCTGCCTCATTAAAACCTTTGTCGAAAAAACTCGATGGGACAAAACCTAAACGAAGGAAAAGAGTACAACTACTCCAACTAATTTCACTCAATGAAAAAAAAACTTGTATTGAGCTATCTATATCTTGTGCGTCAATGTCTTCAATGTCGTCATCTTGTTAAAATTTGTATAAAACAATTCTGGTGAAACATGCTCCATATTATAACCTCCAGCAATATCATCTTCATACACTATATCTGGTTGACTGTAATCAGCATGATGGTCTGATGCAATTATATTAAAAATAGATCTTCTTGTTGTTCCCTTCAGGGGTCTCATATACAATTTATAATACACAGGAATATAACCATGTGTTTACGGTAAGGGTAAAATATTTTGTAGGTTATGGACATCCATAACTATGATATTTATACTACTTCCAATTGTATGTTATTTACAGAAAGAATATGCCTCGTTAAAACCTTACTAGATAAAATCCTGTAGAAAAAAATCTTAGTGAAAGAAAAAGAGTAAATAATTCTTTAGTACGCCATTAAAGTAGTCTCATTAAAAACTTTGCCAGAAAAACCCAATGGGACAAAACTTTGGTCATGAAAAAGAGTACAACGCATATTTACTCCCCCTCATCATAATATCACTTTAGGTCTCAGTACTTTGATCGATTAAGTTCTCGAAAAGTTGAACAACATGTTTCAAGCATATTAAATCTTCCGTAGATTTATATACATTATTTTATTAGTTATGTCAGATGAGTTGGTTATAACAATATTCATTATATGCACATATGTCATGCATTGACATACTAACAAGATATCAACTTATGATTGCTTTACATAAGCATTTGCGAAATTCATAATGTTAAAAGTTGTGCATTACATGTTACGACTTCATTTTTCCATTTCCTTTTCGTATAAATATACACCTTTAGGTGCTCTGACTATAGGTCCGAAAACTTCATGTTTCTCTAGTCAGTTTAATTTACTTGAATTGCATCCTTTTATTTGGCCAATTAATTCTTTAATAAATTTCTTTCAATATCCTCACTACCTTTAATAATATGAAGCGCTTCATTATGTACAAAAATATTGTCAACAACATTTATTTTTGAATCTATTTATTTCTCATAACGACATAACTTAACGAGATCTTTTCGTTTTATTATTTCAAATGAATGAACCTCTTCCGGGTTTTTATAATTAGTTATGTCTATATACACTCTAAGAGTATACACCTCCTCAATAGGACCATCTTTATAATTGGCTCCATTTTTAATTTGAGAATTTTTGGAATCAAATATCACCACGCTTCAGGCGTGTCATTAATTACCTGGATATAATGTTAATGGATTGTCCTTCAAGGACGTTAATATAAATTGGAGCATTTAGAGTTGGTATATGAGATTTGATTTAATCTCTTTAGTCAGTAAATGCATCTATCAATTGTATAACTTACAAATGAGTTATTTGTCGAACTTGTGGTTCATATTGTCTTGTGCAAGGATCTAGAAAATATAATATACTGCATTTTCATGTATTCTTTCCAGCTACTTAATTTCTCTCCCCGAATATTGAGAAAACTGTCTTATCAACATGACATTCGAAAAACCGTATTATAAAATATTATCTGTTAGGATTTAAGATATTTTATAATGTTCCATACTAAACATGTATTCTCAATATTTTTCAAAGCCTATCTTAGTGCATTTTGGTGGACCAATTGTACATATATTGCACTATAAAAAATCATTAGATGAATAATATTAGGCTCTAACCATAAGCCAACTATAGCGGGGTAACTTTGATGTTGGCATGATGTGTATAAGTGTTTTTGCATATAAAATAGCATTCCCTAGACAAAAATGGGAAGCGCTTTGTTCTCAATAGTAATGGTTTAGAATTTTATTGGAGGCGTTGAAAAATAATATTGTTAAACCATTTAACATCATCTCAACTAATGTTTATTAAAAGTTTGAGATTTAGACTCACTAGTATTGACAAGACACATCACCGTCTTGGTTGTATAATCTGAAAATTATGCTCATAATTTAAAATTTGAGCAAGTAATCTCGCAAACTTCATGTTGCGAATAATAACATCATACAATCATCTAGTAGATGTATCTATTAGATACAAATAATATATATATGGTCAACATGGAAGTGTGATGGGGCCCCATAAATCACCTTAAATAATTTTCAGAAATGCAAGAAATTCAGTCCCGATTTTACCCAGTGAAAGTCTACTAGTTTATATACAATGAGACTAAGCATTACGTGAGAATTCATTATATTGAAAATCTTCTGATTTTTAATAGATATTCTCATTAATAATTCACATCATAATGATCCGGGATAGTCTAACCGGTAATGCCAATCAATAAAATTTTAGAACATTGAATTTCTGGTTCAACATAGTACTTGTTTAATTATACCAATATTTGTGTAGTACAAATTAAACATAATTTTTGTTTTATCATTCTTGTCTTTTTACCTTCAGGGATTCATAATGCATGTAAGTACAATAGGTATGTTACTATTGTCACCATATTTGAAATATAAATGATCTAAACAACATGTCAAAAAATAAAAATTTTAGAACATTGAACTTCTGGTTCAACATAATACTTGTTTAATTAAATTGTGCTTCTCCATGAGCAACAACACAGTATTTTTTTAAAATATTCTATATTTTTGTTGTTTCTTCAAGAAAAACAATATCATTTTCTTTTACAATATTAATATTCATAAAGTTATACTTTTTCATGAGTATTAGTAAAATATTTGTATAAATATTAATATACAAATAATCGTTCTTCTACAGATGAACTCAATATTTTTTTCTCTAAAATATTGACATGTATAAATTTTATACTTATACGGAACAATAAAATAATATTTCTATAAAATATTAAAATGCTCATCGGGAGCAATAACTTAATATTAAATCTTTACACAATTACGCTCTTTGAGAGCAAGTAATATTCTACTGAAATATTAATATAATATTGTGCTACTTCAAAAGCAATAACAAATTGTTATTTAAGAATATTAGATTATGTAAGAATTTACTCATTAGGAGCAAAAAATAATAAATGTTTAAATCTTATACAATTATGTTCTTCGAGAGCAAGTTATATTTTTCTAGAATATTAATATAACGTTGTGCTTTTTCATGAGCGACAACAAATTATTTTAAAGTATGAAACCTTATACAAATTTGTTCTTCAGAAACAAATAATTTAACATTAAATTACATAAAATTATGCTATTCGAGAGCAAGTCATTCTGCCAGAATATGAATATAACGTTGTGCTTTTTTAGGAGCAATAACAAATTATTTTAAAATATTAAACTTTATAAAAATTTGCTCTTCAAAAACAAATAATTTAATATTTTATGCTCTTCGAGAGTAAGTCATATTCTCGCCGAATATATGAATATAACGTTATGCTTCTTTCGTGGGAGCAACAACAAATTATTTTAAAATGTTAAACTTTATCCTAAGTAAATATTTGATATTCAAGAACAATATTATAATATTAGATCTTATAAAATTAGGCTATTCGGGAGCAATTAATATTCTACTGGAATATTACTATAATATAAAGTTATACTTCTTCTGGAAGACCAATGAAATATTCTTCAAGAATATTAATTTGTATAAATTGATATTTTTCAGGAATACTAACACAATATTATTTTAAATATTGATATATAATAATTAATAATATTTAAACAATATCGATACTGAAAAATATATAATCAAAGATGATATCAAATAGAATATTGACCTTTGTTTATGAACAGAAAGTAAAGATAGCTTTGTTAACTCAGTTGACTTCATCTCCATATACGCAATTTAAACTTTTCTTCGATTCATGTAGTGATTTCTCTCGAATGAACCGTTGGATCTTAATTGTAGCCGTTGGATTTCAAGAACAATGAGTTTTGAACATTTTTTTCCAAATTTCATGATGATCGGACAATGGCGAATTGAGATATCAACATTTGATCTCAGCTGTGCAGATTGTCTAAATTCTTCTAACGAATTCAAACTTCGTTTATGTTCACACATAGATTTCTCGATAATTAACCGTTAGATCTTGATCATAACCATTGGATTTTAAGAACCGTGAGGTTTGAAGTTACTGTCCAAATTGCACAACGATCGTACCACACGTAATGTTGAGATATCATTGTTTGATTATAGATGCGCAGGCTGTCCAAATTCTGTGAATTTTCTAAACAAACTCTCGGATTTTCTCTCTATTTTGGATGAGGTCTATCGTGCTGATAACGTGTTATAAAACTAGAAAAGTAGAGAGAAAAAGAAAAGAGAATAGAGAGAGTCAAAACTCAAGCTCGTTAACTAATAAAACAATGACCCTTATTTATAAGATTCCAAAGAGAGTTACGACTTTATTAAAATACACTCTTTCGGAGTAAGTAGATAATTACATAGACATCTAGATACAACTAAATAGTCATTCATCATTATCTATAATTTTACAACAGTTTGGCTATATTATAAATTTGAAAAAACATTAACAAAATAAGAAAATATTTTTCTTTGAACCTGTTGTTGTCGGTTTTATTCCGCAAGTGGACGGATCGTTAACAAGTAATATAGTAATGAATAGAGTGTCGATCCCACGAGGACGAGCTATTAATTAACCAATTAATTTATACTTCTAGTTTTAACAATGTAAAGAACACAGATTTAAACTTGATTTTAAATCTAAATATATTCTATGTATGTGTAATTAAGTCTAATTTATCATGCAATTAAAGTAAATTGTTGAGGACGATTTCAATTTTTACTAACACTAGGATTTACGAATCTACCTATACGCTTTATAATCAATTATCCGTTTAATCGTTTTAGTTTATAATTACCTTGGATTGAAAATCGGTGATCCTATAATAATCAAAAGTCTCTCTCGATGGACAATCAATTCTATATCAATATGCATTTAAATCACAAGAATACCTAACCGGATTTCATAAGACATAATAGTAATTTCTATATATTATTGGACCCTATGTTATTCAATACAACGTGCTTAGTTTATATTAAATCTCTCGATTTCAATATAGACCACAATATATTTTAATGGTGATCAAGTATTAAAATATTAGAAATAATGAATAAAGAACAATCAACCCAAAAGCAATTAATTTTAAAACATAAAAACTTCTAATTAATTAAAAACATGGGGTTTCTTCGTTCATCCTAGAAATAAGTAACTTAGCTGGACATGATCTCGTAAATTCTTACAATTGTTGATTTCATCATGTTCAATAAAGAAAAATAAAAGTAAATAAAACCCGTGTTTTTGGTTGAAGAATTTTCAATCCCTTGCTTAATCTTCAATTCTTTCTTATGTATTTTGTTCTCAAAATTTGTCTACCGCAATTAGTCTCTTCTCTGGCTTTTATATTCTTTCCCAAACTTAGAAGTGTCAATTGGTCGGTCAGCAGCCAAGTTGGCCCACCTCCGATGAAGCCCGGGTGATGCCAGCATTAGAAAAAGCTCGCAACACGGCGGGTTCCGGGCTAGGTCAATCCAGCCCACAAAAATTGAACACGAGCCCGGTCCACCCATCGGCCCATCCGGGTCGAGCCCATGTGGCCCGTGGTTCAACCCGGTTCGGCCCGTATGAATAAAAAGTTAATTTTTTTTGAAATTACTAAAAAAACTTAGTTATCTATTGTAATTAAAAGAAAACTGTTTACATATATAGTAAAAAATGTGTTAAATTATTAAATAAAAAATAAATAACAATGATAAATAACAATGATAAATTCACATTTGTTAATTTTTTTTAATCAATTTCTATTTTTTTATTTATATTTAAAGACTTAAACAACACGCATATGCCAGATCTTTCAATTTAAACGGCTATCTGCTATTTATTAAAAAAATAAATCAAAATAGGCCAGCGGTTAAATGTCAAACCACTCGGGCTATGAACAGCCGCCTGGGCTCACTTGACCACCCTTTCTGCTCACCCTTGAACGGCCCGCCTAGCCACTGGATCGCCCGCAGCTCTGGTCGAGATCAGTGGGCCGATGAGGGTTCGGCCGACCCGCTTGTCTTGACACCTCTACACGAACTCTCCATGTCGTGTGTTTAAGTTGTTACTTATCCTGGACTTGGTACAATTTTATTTGTACCAGAAAACTGCCAAATTGCTACCGCAAAAAAGCATTGCAATCGCATGGCTTGTCTCCATTATGTTTTGCCTTTGAAAAGCTACCCTTACGATCGTAGTTGTATATAACCATGCATTTGCATGGTAATTTTGGTGGATTTCTTAGATTCTTTCCTTTGATATTTGCAAGCCAAGCCCCTAAAGTCTCTTTATGTTTATAATTAAGTCCTCTTTTCTTTTGTTTTCTATCTTTTTGTTAGATCGACACTTGAATTTGACGTTTTTCTAAAATAATAAGAAAACAATGCGCCATTAAACCGAAAATAATTAAGAGTACTAATAATTGTCCCTTTTAGTGAGCTCCGATAAGTACAAAATTATACTTATCAAACACCTTCAAACTTGAACTTTTATTCGTCCTCGAATAAACTAGCTAAAGACAATCATGCATATAATGACAAAATAAAAAAAATATAATATAAATAACTTGCCGTTCTTGCTTCAACTTTTGCAATAACTTATAATTCATGATGAGTGTTCAAGTGTTACTTTTGCAAATGTGACTCTACTCAAACCATATTTGATATGTGTGTGAGAGCAGTTAATCTGATCCACCTAATTTTCTATGGTGGTGATAGCCCAACCGTTTGGTCGACTTCTCATCTCCCTCTCGTAAAGTACACTTTCCCTCAAAATGATGTTTTATTTTAATTCTCGAGATTTTGGGTCCAAGGTTATAGTTCACTCATTCTTTTCTTTGCTCGAGGTTGGTTGAGAAAGCTAATAATCGTGACAACCTAGATTTATGAAGATTTTTCAATTTCGAGTGCTCTCGACCATGAAATTTCTGCAAAAGTAAGTCAAACTCATTAGTTATCTAATCACCATGTTTACCTTGCAAATGATTTTTTTAGTATAAATCTTATGTGCAAAACTCAATCCCTTAAGCTTTCTAGATGACTCATGTAACGAGTTTTAGGTCGATGACTCCCAGGTCTTTTAAACCTTAGGGCATCAAGTTTTTAAAAACCCCAACGGGCCTTTTCACTCAAGTCAAAAAGGCTGCAAAAAGAGTTATAAGATATTAATAATGTACAAAACTCAGTCAATTAAGTTTTCTAGATGAATCATGTAACGAGCTTTAGGGTGATGAGCTTTATCACTCGAGTCAAAAAGACTACGAAAAGAGTTATATAATAGTCATAGCTTTGTTCCTTGCGTACAATAAGTTCATGCTTGGAGATTAGATTCGTAACATTTGGGCATTACTTAGCTTTCTCTAATTGGTCTAAAGTGCTCCACACAATATATTTTTTTTTCAACATACATGGAATCAATCACAACCTAGATAGCCAACATCACAGCTTAACTATTACACTTACTCATTCTATTGGTTATTTGTTCGAGAAACAAATGGTTCTAAGTTTCAAAATGGTATCCTATTGTTTTCAACTTAAATGCACCAATATAGCTAAAAATCATCATAACGGCCAACATAACGCTATATCGGACATGGTTAAATAGTCTCACATTTAAACAAAAATAATAATCTGCTCACAAGTCATGATTAAAGCTAAACTCAAGAAAAAGTTCCATCATTAGCCGGTAAGGCTATTCATTTCACATAAACATGCAAACAGTCACTAATAATAAATTTTAATATATTTTTTGGTAAACAAAACAAGTTAAAAATCAAATATCAATTATCAATTATCGAATCAAGCAATTTTTTTTTTCATTTTAGTCCACCACCCCAAACTTAAAATATACATTGTCCCCAATGAAAAAAATTCAAAAGAAATATAATATGTAAAAATTCGAGAGACTTCCCAAAGGTGGATCGGATGGTGCCGGAAGAAGGAGTGTGAACAGATCTCACCGTGGAGGGTCTTGGCTAAGTGTCGATCTGCAAATCTGGTCATGCATATTATCTAGCTTGCCCGCACATCTGTCTTACCGCCTCTTGACCTAATTGCTCCAGGCCAGTTTGTCGCTGACTGATCTCGATATTCATCTGAGTGTGTCGAACTGAACCCACGCAAGATTGCATCGTCGTCAACCCCTGCTACACCGTGGCAATTTAGTCCGTGTAGCGACAATGAGCCGTGTCTGCTTAGCCCAACCTTCTAGTAGTTGACGTAGCATAGATGCTATGTCTCCCGGAAGCTTGGCAAAACACACGTTTTCTCCCTAAAACACACACTGAAGGTGCGAATTACACACACTGAAGGTGCATTTTCACACACTGCTACCAGATTACAAGTAAACCCTTCTCCATGGCAAACCCGCGACCTAAACCACCGGATATAGACTCCAATGTGGTCGGCCACTTCCTGCCGACCAACCCCAACCCAAAGCCGGCCTCACGCCATAAAAAACAGGCCCCTCGCCGCCACAAAACTCCGAGCCCGCGAAAACCCCTAAACTTAAAACTTAGATCCACCACGACTCTGTCCACTGATCTCGCGACCAGCCACCCACCAGTTGATGCACCACTCTTGGACGAGCAGTTTTCATATAGTGCCCAAGGGCTAGCACCTGCATCTCCAAGTCAGAAATTTCAAAGAAGAAAATCGGGCAAAAATGTCCAAAGCAGCGGCTCCTTCCTTAAACACACAACAATGGCACCTCTTCCAACCAGTGCGCCAACCTCAGGCGACCTTTCTACTAGCACTAATGTAGTCTCAGGGGTAGCGGATGATGCCTCCCTGATTTTCTCTTCGCACGGGATCAATTGTAACCCGGTTCCCAACCATAATTCGCCTTCTCTCTAAGGGAACGATCCCAAGTTGTTCCTCTGCTTTGATACACCAGTGTAGCGTGGCACCATGCCGAGATGGTGTACGTGTGCTAGGGGATGGGCACGCAGCAGCACCTCACCCACAGGGGCTGCGACTAGCACCGCCAGCGCCGCATGCTACCACGCATGCCTCCCGGCCGGTTTTTTCGTCCTCCTCTGTTTGCCTAATTTTTCATCTACGATTCATCCGGGTCCACATGTTTTTCCTCAAGAAGCTCAATCTATACTGAATTCTGGCAAATTGACTTATGTTTGCAGCTTGTTATTGATCGACAAACTATATCATCAGCCGAGCAGAGTATGAGGAAGTCTTTTGCTTCTATCCTTCAATCCTCTCCTGATTCTAACTATCACCAGTGTGTGGCTAAGGAGCCATACTTACATCGTGGTGAGAGTGCCTTGGTTATTTCATCCGACAAAGAGGCAACTCTTGCTGAGCCATTCAAGTTCACACTTGTTGGCAAGTTTTCGCATCGCAAGCCCAAAATGGTGGAGGTACGTAATAGTTTTCAAAAATTTGGTTTTTGCAGAGAATTTAAACTTGGGCTTATAAATTACAAGCACATACTCATACACTGAACACATAAGGATGATTATAGTCTTTTATTTTTAAAACCACTTTGATTTATTATGGGTTTCCCTATGCGTATACTTAAGTGGACTTGTGAGTTCTACCCCGATCTTTGAGACCCCATTTTCCCCAGATGGATATCTTTTCCTCTACTACCCGCTCATTTACGTGCAAAGGAAATTCTATTCGCTTTATCTAAAATTGTTAGAGTGCCGTTGAGGATTGATGAGGCGACCGCTTATTTGTTGAGGTCTAGTGAAGCCAGGGTTTGTGTTGAGGTGAATATGGAGCATAAGCTCCCATATATGATTTGGATTGATCGTGGTGAATCCCGTAGTTTTTGGCTGCCAATTGTATATGAGAGTTTGTCCTATTTTTGTGCTAAATGCCGCCATATGGGCCATATTGTTGATTACCGCAAGGTGGGTACTTCACCAAGAGATCCTATTGTTGCCCAAGCTACTGGGCCTTTTGTTGCTCGTGCCCCTAAGCCTATCGTTGCTCGGATCCTAAGCAAGTTGTTGCTCCGCTCCTAAGTCGCTTGATGTTCAGTGCCTATTGTAGATAGGATCGGGAAGGGTAAAGATAAGAGAAAGGAGATTGTTGTTGAGGCTCCTAGGCGGTGGGCCCCGCCTTTGGTTCTTCTTCGCTTGTTGCTATACCACCTCCAGTTGTTCATTTGGGGACCACCCATCAACCTAGAGGTTCATCTACCGTGGCTTTTTCGTAGGAATTCTTCTAATGACTTGGTTGGTTTAGATGAGAGGCGGGAGGCCGATGGTTTTGCTACAGCTTCGAGGGAAAAAATCAAAAGTTCCGCTACCGATCAAACGGGTGACCCATAGTCAAATAAGTGCTTCATCACACGCCACCATTTTGATGAGTGTTATCATTTGGAATATGAGAGGTGTGCATAGTATTGCCACTCCTAGACGACTAAAGAAATTGGTTCGACTCCATCAAGTGTATTTTTTGGTAGTGCTGGAGCCGTTTGTTTTGAGGAAAAACTTTGACGTTATCAGACGATTTCTCTCTTTTGATATGGGCTTACAGAATGAGTCGGATAAAATATGGTGTTTTTGGAATTTGGGGACTACTGTTACTTCGATTGTTGATCATCCTCAATTCTTTCACATTAAAACTGAGGATCCAAGATTAGCCAGACCGTTATTTATTACTCTGGTATATACCTCTTGTTCGGCGGTTGGACGTAGAGATTTATGGGCGGGTATTCACCATATATCCCTTTCTGTGGATGGACCGTGGCTAGTTGGGGGAGACTTTAATGTGATAGCTCACAATGGTGAGCGTACTGGTAGGAATACTCGTGATAAGGGCACTTCAGACTTTGTAGATATGATGATGGATTGTAGTTTAACGGATGCAGGGTATTCTGGAAGTCAATATGATACCGGGTTGAAAGAATGAAGAATAAGGAAAACCAATTAAAGGGGATAAAATAGCTCACCACCCAAGCAAACACTTCGGGATACAGATTATCACCACCCAAAGGAATTCGACAAGGGATACAGGGCTAGTATAACTCACCACTCTCAGAATCCACCAAAGAGATATAGAGTTTAAGAGGAGAAAGTTTAACACTTCTCAAATGAACTTGAATATTATTTCAAACTTGAATTCCTTCATGAGTTACATATGGTGCCTTTTTATAGTTGAGACTTGGAATACCAAAACAATCAAAATAAATACAAATGAGTGATTCTAAGTTACAGATTCATGTATGCAATGAAAAAATTAACATTTAGTCTTCAATGAATCTTGGAAGATGAAAAGCTTCTTCAATTCTCGGGTAGGTAGGCTGTATGACCATTGTGAAGTAAAACAACCATAACTCTTTGTAGAAAAGTCCAAATCGAAATCCGTAAAATTCTTTGGAATCCTAACTTCAAGACCTTTCCAACGATATCTCATGTGCCTATAAAAGTTGCTATATCATTCCATATTTCGATAGAAAGTGACCCCCTAGATTCTATGACTTGGAAATTAACACACCAATGAAATAATTTTGATTTTTCTAGGTTCAAATGTTGTAATTGATGATACTCCTGTATCACAATACACGTGGAAAAATGGAAGGGTTTGGAAGCATCTTGATAGAGTTTTGATTAACTCAATGGTTCCTTCATTTTGTTCTCGATTTTCGATTCATTATCCGAATTGAAACACTTCTGATCCCTCACCTCTTTTGATTCAGTGGTCTTCTGACGATGATTTGAGGCCTCGTCCTTTTAGATTCCTCAATGTTTGGTCTAAGCATCACTATTTTCTGGGCATTGTATCTCAAAAGTGGTCATTTCCTACCCATCTTACGGGAATGGCTGCTCTCTGGGAAAAGATTTTTAGGGTCAAACAAAGCCTTCGTTGGTGGAATCGTAATGTTTTTGGAGATATTTTTCAGAGGATTAGAGATGCAGAGTGTAGGGTGGATGAGGTAGAGTTAGACCATGACAGAGATCCTTCTCCTTCTCATCGTGATACTTTGCATCAGTCTCAGGCAATTCTGAAATGTACTTTATCTATTGAGGAGGCATTTTGGAAACAAAAGGCAGGGGCACGTTGGACTTTGAGGGTGATCATAACACCTAATACTTCCATTCTATGGTTCAGGGACGATGTATTCGAGCCAGCATCCGGTCTATTACTTCAACTTCGGGCGAGGTGTTGAGTCTCTTGAGACTATTCAGCCTTCAGCAGTATCTTTCTTCCAGGAGCTTTTGTCAGCTGCTCCTTAGCCCGTCAATCCTATTCGACCTAGTATTATACCTAGATTGGTGTCCAAAGATGACAATTTGTAGCTTAACCGACTCCTACTTTGATCGAGGTACAAGAGGCTATTTTAATATTGATCTAGATAGTGTCGCGGGCTAGATGGTTTTTCTTCTCACTTTTTCGTGTATGTTGGGACATAGTATCGAGGAGGTGTTTCAGCGCGGTCTTTGACTTCTTTGCTTTGGAGGGCACCGCCTAAGGTTTTGCAGCTACTTCTATTGTCTTACTTCCAAAGCGGGACAATGCTTGTAGGTGGTCGAATTTCGTCCTATAAGCTTATGTACAGTGTTTAATAAGTTAATTACAAAGTCATTGAACTCGAGGATCGAGTACTTTCTTCGCCTCGAGCATCTCAACTCCTCGTGAGTGGATTCATCTCAGGACGGCTCATTGGGGATAATGTCCTCCTTGCACAGGAGTTAATATATACACTTGATACGAAAGTGCGAGGGGGTAATAATATTCTCAAGCTTGATATGGCTAAGGCCTATGACCGCATGGACATGAGCTTCTTGATATCCATTATGGAGGGTTTTGGGTTTGATGCTCTTTGGATTGATCAGATACGGAGTTGTATTTCAGAGTGTCGATTTTCGATCCTACTTAATGGCAGACCATGTGGTTTTTTCTCATCATCTCGAGGGCTTAGATAGTATGATCCCATATCTCCATTGCTATTTATTATTGCTGCAGATTTTTTTCGCAACTACTCACCCAAAGAATATCGTATATTTTTCGATGGCATACAAACGTGGGGTGATACTCTTATCTCTCATTTATCTTTTGCAGATGATATGATTATTTTCGCCAATGGCCAGAAGAAGTCTATCTGACGAGTATTACAGTGTATTGAACACTATGAGGGGGCTTCTGGGCAATTGGTGAACAGAGATAAGATCGGAATGATCTTTCCTAGGAGATTTTCTACTAGTCAGATACACAGACTAGAGAATATGACAGGATTTCGTCAGCAGCAACAGCCCCTCACTTATCTTGGTGTTCCTTTATTTAAAGGAGCTAGGAAGATCTTCTTGTATGATGACTTAGTATAGAAAGTCTGGAGTAGGATTTCAGACTGGGCCTCGAGGCTCCTATCATTTGGGGGATGGATTACTTTGATTTGATTGGTGCTATCCTCTATTCCTCTCTATCTCCTTCAGATTATGAAACCTCCTAAGGCAATCTTGAAGAAATTAGAAGGCATATTCACTAGATTTCTTTGGGACTCCAGAGACGATGCACCCAGATTACATTGGAAGAGATAGAAGGACATTTGTATTCCTACTGAGAGGGGTGGATTGGGCTTTAGGAGACTAGAGGATCTTGTTGATACATTCTCCCTAAAGCTCTGGTGGTTATTTAGATCTCAGCAGTCATTATGGGCTCAATTTTTACTGAGTAAGTATTGCAAAGGTACCCATCCATTGCTAACTACAATTCCTTACTATGCTTCAACAGTGTGGAAGAGGCTGAAGCATATAGGACCACAGGCGGAGACATGCATTGCTTGGAAGTTAGAGTGTGGCAGATATTCTTTTGACATGACTGTTGGATGGGCGAGTCTATATTAGCTGATCATCACCCACACTTGACACACTCTTCTATCCAGGTTAGAGAATTATTTGATGATAGTGTATGGAATATTGGCAGACTTCTTCAGCTTGTACCATATATTATTGTTGAACAGATAGAGAGCATACCTATCACTGCTGATGTGCATGATCAGATTATGTGGAAGGATACTCCGGATGGTAGATTTGCTACTAAGTCTGCATGGCATGGCAGCTAGTTCGCACGGGGCATACTATTCAGGCTATATACAAAGATGATTTGGAGTTCTATTATCCCGACGATCGTATCTTTCTTCTTCACCGGAGACTATGGTCGGGGCTTATCCCAATTGATGTTGTGATTCGAGACGGATTGGGAGTCATATGGCTTCTCGTTGTCGTTGTTGTTCACCTATTGAGACTATTCAAATTTTTTATTGATGAGTATTGTCGACCAGATTTGGTGCCATTTCTCTAACATTTTCATATAACCCTTCGCCCATAGAGAGTTTTCGTGATCGCTTTCGACCTTGGCGTTTTCGGTCGGTTTGTTAGAAAGGGTCATATTCGCACGATCATTCCTCTATTGATTCTTTGGTTTATTTGGATTACGAGGAATGATGTGAAGTACCAGGATATCTCTATGGAATCGAGACGAATCATCTGGAGAGTATACCATATTATCTTACTACTATACACAGGCCGTTTATTTCTAACTATTCACTAGCGCGGAGATATGGATATTGCTCTTCTTTTTGGTATATCTCTTACTACTCCATCCATTCATTCCCCTGTTTTAGTTTATTGGCATACTCCACAAGTGGGATTCTACAAGATCAATACTGATGGATTCCTCAAAGATGGATTTATAAGTAGATGGAGAATTATTAAGGATTCATCGTGTCAAGCAGTTCACAAGATTCTTCTCTTCATATGTCGAGTGACCTATTTTGGAGGCCGAGTTCAGAGCTATTCTTGATGGTATCATTCTTGCTCGGAGGATTGTACTCTTAGTTTTATGGATTGAGGCCGATTCTACTTTGGCCATTCATTGCATTACCAAATGAGGAGGACCTTGGTCTTTTTCAGCCCACTCTTCACCATGATCGTACATCTCCTTACCTCGCATCGTGATACTATTTCTCATATTTATCACGAGGGCAACCGGGTGGCTGATTTACTTGCTTTAGAGTGTTGGGATCGTCATTGCTATTTCGAGTATAGCGCTTATGACTTACCGCGACAATACCGCAGCCTAGTTCAAATTGATATACACGAGCTTCCTACAATTAGGGGTCGATAGAACTTTTAGGACTTTTGTTTGGAATGTAGTACTTCCTTATTTATTTCTTTATTATTTATTTATTTATTTGTTTATTTTAGCTCTTCTGATTGGAGGTCGGGTTTTATGCTCTCCTCCCATGTACTTTTTATGAGTTATTTATATAAGATTAGGGTATCCGACCCCCAAAATCCTTTCCTTGTGGATGCCTGACAACCACATTGGGAATGTGATGGTGTGTTGACTAAAAAAAGTGTGATGAGATCATGTTCTTATGAATTAATCTTATTATTGAAATAATGAGATATGCCTCATATTTATAGACGTGTAAGTCACATGACGGAGTAATTACATGAGAGTTTAATTCGACCGAGTCCCAAAGAACATGATCAACTCTTTTTGTGTTATAACATCGATCGTCTCGAAGAAAAATACGCCTGGCATCGAAGTGTATAAATTTATTAAAACAATGACTCCTATTTATAAGATTTCAACGGGAGCTACAATCTGATATACTCTTCCGGAGTAAGTAGACAAACGCGTAGACATCTAGATAACACCACATAGTCATTCATTATTATCTATAATTTTACAACTACTACAATATAATAATATTTTCTATTTTCTCTATTTTCTTAGGTCCTTATAAATTGAAAAATTGCTAATAGACCCAAAAACTTTCCGAACTCATATATAGTTCACATATCATATTCTATAAAGTTTTGAGGTATTTCATCAACCCAGAATAAAGTTTTGAGGTATTAAATCGACCCATTAGTACAAATGTATCTTGTCTTTGATGTAGAAAAAAATAGACATTGAATGAAGAATAAAGAACACTTAAAAACTTGAATGAAACTTGAACTTTATTGAAGAAATTTTGCAAGAACAAATTGAATCTTTGATTGCTTTTATTTTTTTTTTTTTGTCTTATTTCCAAAATTTGTGCGGTGTGTATATATATAGGTGTATTGGCTTGTGAAACGGTATCATCGAGGACGGGGAGGCGTGGGTCATGTTAATGGGAGTGGGGGTGGTTGTAGCAACTAGAACAACATGTTGACGAAAATTTTGATTTATAGAATGAAGAAAGTGTATTTAATTAAGAATTTTAAAGTTTTTTATGAAGTTTAAAAGTCGAGATGTATTCAATAATTTTTTTTAAAAAAAGTTATAAAAGTATTGGGTATTCAATATAGATTTTTAAAGATTTTAAAAAGTTTTTAAAGCCATGCGATATCCAATTCAGGACATGTCACACTCTAACTTATTACACTTTTCTCTCCAGATTTTAGCCCCTTAAATCTTTGATATTTCTCTCCACTTCAAGAGCTGAAACAATTCAGCAATATGCATGTTCCCAGAAGTTTGGCCGCTTTCCGAAAGTTGTTAACTTCCCTTGTGCACTTTTTCTCTCTTCATTATTGGCTCCAAAATTCCAGCAATAAAGCTTTTTTCTTCAACTATTTTTGTCCAAAATTTCGGCCACAACATTTCAGAAACAACCGCCCCCTTTTGCTTCAGTTTTGCACCTATTACACCCCTTCTTTTCTAGCCATTTTTTCTAGCAAGTAAGTTATGTGGTTCTCCCTTTCTCGGCTAGAATTCCTTTCCTTTTTCTAATTCTTATACCCTATGCAATAACACTATAAGTTGGAGATCAAAAAGGAAAAGGCACGGAATTAATTTGAGGAAAGGTGCAACCAACTTTTACCTACCAGTTCAACTCAACAGAAATCCTATTTTTGCAAAGTAGTTTTACTTACTAGTTTTGCAATGATTTTTAAATAATATTTGAGATAATTATTATGTTATATAAATGCCATGTAAATTAATTATGAAGGAACATTATGATAATAGTGATTGAAGGTAATGACTTTAATATGTTAGTGATTGAAGGTAATCACTTATTATTTTATATAGTGCCGGTTACCAATTTATGTCGTTCCTATGTACGTTTAAAATTACAACATCAGCATTTATGTTTTCGTATAATTTTTCTCACATGTTAGTATGTATTGCTACTCAGTGTTTCTTACAAAATAGTGTTTCTTACAAAATACTCACCATAAAACGAACAAATTTTCAGATTTCAAAGGGTGGCATGACGGGATGGTGTATGCTAGCAAACACGAAGTGAACTTTCTTATTTAAGTTAAGTTTTGACATCGAGATGGCCGAGTCAATCATGATGTAAATACGATGTTTTAAGTGTTATATTTTCAGTATTTAATTATATAATATGTATGAAAATCATGATATTGGTTTATTTGTTCTTACAAAATACTCACCATAAAACGAACAAATTTTCAGATTTCAAAGGGTGGCATGACGGGATGGTGTATGCTAGCAAACACGGTGAACTTTCTTATTTAAGTTAAGTTTTGACATCGAGATGGCCGAGTCAATCATGATGTAAATACGATGTTTTAAGTGTTATATTTTCAGTATTTAATTATATAATATGTATGAAAATCATGATATTGGTTTATTTGCCGTTTAAAGTTTTTAAGTGAGAAATTGCCTTTATTTTTCAGAATTTTTCAGCTTAGTGCCCTACTTTGAAAATTCATAATTCTCTGTACATTTGTAGTTTTTAAGTGAAATCAGTGACTATGGAAAGCTCTATATGTAGTCTAACAACAACAATTTGAATCACTCAAAAATTTCATTTTATGAATTTATTATGAATATTTTAGTGGACTACATTAATGCACCCGGGATAGTTTTTCAAGTAACTTCGGCTAACATTTTCACCTACAAAACGACGTAGATGAGGTTTGAAATTTTAACATGTTGTAGTCTATAGTCCCAAATATCTAGAATAAAAGTTTTGAAATTTTTGTAGTTCGTTTTAATGATCAAATAAATTATGACGTCACCTTTCACGATATAGGTAAAACTATGAAATTTTGAATTAAAATTATTTTTTTCTTGCGCGCTTGTTATTTTTCGCAAAAGTTATATTTTCAAAATCCTTTAAGGGCACAGAAAATATTATTTAGAGTCGTTAAATATATTTTAGAGATTGTTTTAGCGACCCTCTGAGTTGAGAAAATCCGATGCATAACATTGGCACATCGACAGAGAATTGATTCATTCCATTTCTTTGAGTCATAACCCACATGAGGACATCTTAATCTGGCACTTTGAAGTTGGGGAGAGTAATATGTCTGAAGTGGTTATACGCTAATGTTAGACCTGCCTTCTAGCGCGGCTACTTCATCTTATTCTAATATGCCCACCTGGTGGAAAAATATATGGAAGCTAAACATCCCACCGAAGATTGGATATTTCACTTGGAGCCGCTTTTATGGCACTTTTCCATCCGGTGAAAACCTTCATAGGCATCACGATAATGCAGATTGTTGGTGCCCACATTGCGGTGGTTGATACCGAATGTCCACTTGTTAATGGCCTGCAAATGGGTGGTCAAATTTGAAAGTGAGCAGGTTGCTGGGAGGCGCTAAAACCTCTCATTAATAATAATTTGGGCAAGTTTGTGCAGGCGGTCTTCTTCAGTCATGACGATGATGACGATGACAACGACGAAGCTGGATATGTTCGTGGCACACGTTAACTCTAAGCTAATTTAGCATACATTGAATTTCTTGAATTGCCATCATTGTATACATAATAGTTTTAATCAATTTTTCTCGTATTTCTTCATATTTCCTCTCCAAATTATCAACTTCATCTTCATGCATGTTGATACTAGATATAAATAGATCACCCGAGAAGAAATTAGAATAAAACTCATATATGTGCATGTAATAAGTTATGGAGACAACAATAAAGTTAATGTAAACAAACTCAAACATTACTCATTCAAAATACAATCAATATAGATAATCAATAAACAATCCCAAAAGTCAGAACTGTAGCATTTATTTCTAATCCAAAATATAAATATTATCTAAAAACAGTAGATTAATAATCTCAAGACTGGAGAATTCATTAATGATTTAAAATTTCAAAATTTCAAAAACACTAGAATTAAAAATTCCTGGACCATATAATTCATTATTAATCATATCCCATAATATCAATTATTGCATCAATTTATGAGTTATCCATCTACAACGCACTTCAAATGTCATTTTTACGAACTCAAACTTCTTTGCTCTGGTATTAAGCAAGTCAAGGTCCTTAAAATGAGCACAATCATCCAAGTTTACCTATTTCATGACAAAAAAATGTTGTTGCTTAAATATAAATTTTGTTGCAAAAATAATTTAGCGACAACAAGATATTTTTCGCCATAATATCGTCGCAATGTGTCGCAAAAATTAAAAGGGCGAGAAATCAATTTGTCGCATTTTAATGGCACATTACGAAATACTCAATATTAATTCATGAAATCTATACCATATGTTCTTATCATAATGTAGAACATGTCTACAAAATTTCACATTGTTTGGATTTATATTTCAAGAGAAAATTGAAACCCTAATTTAAAAAATTGAAACTTCATAACATGATAATTTTATTTTGGCTGTTTTTCACGTTATGAAATTGATATGGTTAGAAAGGTATTTCCATGATCTTTCAAACGATATAAAGAACTCCTAATTTGGACTTAAAACGAAGGAGTTATAATGATTTAATGTTTCTGTTGTTTTGTTGAAAATTCTGTATTTTTTGGGAAGAATATGAATAGTGAAAATTTCATTCCTCACCCTCCGAAAATTTCATTCCTCACCCTCCATCTGTTATGTTGTTGTCTCAAATGCTATATTATGTATGTTATTTATAAAATCTGACCACACAGATAAACTTAGAACGTCGATTTTAAGAGAACATAACCAAAGTAGTCGTCGGAAATATTCCATAAGGCGGCGAATGGCTTGCACGCGCCACCCACTGAGAGTAATAAAATTGCATCAATCAGTTAATTACATGCATGAGATTATTTGGAAACTTTGAAAATTGCAAAATGCTCTCCTCAATATTCTGGTATTTCCAATTTGATCCTCGTATTTTTTTGGAATTTAAAAAGAAAATTGGGGGGAGAGGGCATATTTATTTCGGCGTGGGACAGTGCGTGAGGGATCTTTCCACAATTCTAAAAATTTTAGAATGGTCCCCATAATATTATGGATTTATTATTTGAGTTTAATATAATTTTTTCATATGAAAATATTTTTTATACATTTATGTTTAAATAAAATTCATTTATAAATACATAAAAATATTTTATAAGTGAATTAAATTCTAAAAATTTTATATTAAATCCAGAATATTTGGTTGAGGGTTCTTTTCCTAGTGGGAGTTTTTGTTTTTGTTTTTTTTTTTTAAGATGCCCCTATATTATTATTTTTTAAAAGTTTTTTTGGGAAAAAATGAATTTAAGTCGAAAAAATTATGATTTTGTTGTCAAACTTTTTGATTTTAAATAGAATAATATTGTGCGTTCTTGAGTAGTGTGAGTCTTAATTTGGTTATGCGATCCATTTGATCTGCTCCCCATCTTTCTCGTGCTTAATTTAATATGGTTGGATTTACGTATATCTTTAGCAACCTTGGAAGAAATGCTAAAAGATTACGGGCTAAAGAACATGTTGAAATGCTACGAGCTTATCAAAATCATGAAATGGATTGAAGACATAACCAAGTACAATATATAAAGTATCTCAAGCAATGCACCTAGAAATAGTGCATCTAGGACAATATATTTATGAGGAGAAGAAAATGTATCGAGTCATCTTTCAATGCCTAGTAGTTATGTTTAGAATAATTGGATAAAATCGCATGTATAAATATGACCATTTTTTATGTTAGTGCATACGATCAAAATATATTGTTTACATATATAGTACATGTTTAATTAATTTATTCAGTAGAAATTATAAGGTTGGAAAAGTTTATGTAATTCTCACTTAGAACTTATTGTTTTTGTATTATGAAATTAATTTTTGTGATAATGAAACATTAGGATAATAGATGATGATTGGGAGCTTAGTGAACTTTCAATTATATGCCTAGTGTTAAATTATCAAAAAAAATTAATTTTTTTGAGTGCAAAATGACATGTGTGCATAAACAGACATTTATATGATTGTCTCTAAAACTTTGACAGACCATGGCATCAAAGAATATCATTGCTGACCTAAATAAGGTTGAGAAATTGAATGGTAATAACTATAACACTTGGCGTCATAAAATTTTATATGTGTTGGAGAAACAAGACTGCCATGAGGGCATTAACCGCGTGATGGAAGACCCAAGTGTGGGTCAGATTGATCAACAGATAAGGGATCATGAAACTTACCAAGTATGGAAAAAGAAAGATGGGATTTTGGTAAGTTCTGTTGTTGATGATCTTATTCACGAGTGTGAGCAGTTTCCAACTGCTCATGATATCTGGGTGTATCTGATACAGAAATATGGTGGTACTAGCGTGACTTGGCTCGAGATAGTTGACTATTAAGTTTAACACTTATAAAAAGTCTCTTGATCACAATATCACACAGCATGTGAGGATTATGTCTACCATGATTAGGGAGTTGAAGTCGGCTGGTCATATTCTCTCTGATGAGCAGCAAGTTCAGGCTTTGATCCGCTCTCTTCCTGATAATTGAGAACATTTGAAGTCAATCTGACTCATAATGATAGCATCAAAACTTTTGATGATGCTGCCTGTCTTGTTGAACTAGAAGTTGAGCAGCTAAACCTCTAGGACATGCTTTTGTAGCTGAGTCTAGTTCTGGCAAAGCTTCAGAATTTAAGCGTAAGAAGAAGTGGAACAAAGGCAGGAAAGAAAAAAGAAAAGAGATTGGACAGGGACCTAAAAAGAACAAGCCCAAACGCAACAAAAAAAGGGAAATGGTTTGGTAAGAAGAAAGACTAGAGCAAGCTGAAATACTACAACTGTCAAGTGATGGGTCACTTTGCTCGAGATTGTCCTAAGCCAAAGAATGTAGCTCTTGTTAATACTTATTTTAGTGATATTTATGTTTCTAGCACTATTTTGCTTACTGGATCTTATTCTATGTGGATTAATGTAGACTCAAGAGCGACAGACCATATAACCAGAGATAGAGAGGCGGTTGGGAAATTTCGCCGATTTTCAGCTGGTACAAAATAGATATATGTCGGCAACAATGATAGAGTGGAGGTGAAAAGAACTGGTACATGCAAGTTGCATTTGCGTGGTGGTCGTACTATTCTCCTTCATGATGTTCTGTTTGTACCAGGAATACGATGGAACTTAATTTCAGTTACTATTCTTTTAAGTTTAGGTTTCAGTTTGAATTTTAGTGTTTCAATTCGTATTAGCAATGATGATGTATATTATAGATTTGGATATTTGTCTGGTGGTTTTCTAGTGTTGGTTGTCAACCAAATACTTATAACTATTATGTTAATCGTTGTTTTTCTATGACTGTATCTTCTTCTAAAGATGTGATTGTTGATACATGTGTATAGCATGCTAGATTACGGCATATTGGGCAAAAGAGAATGAATAGGTTGGCTAAAGAGGGCATAGTAGGTTCAATCTCTAAGGTTTCATTACCTACTTGTGAACATTTCCTAACATGAAAAACAACACGAAAATCATTCGGTAGTGTTTTGAGAGCCGATTTTCCATTACAATTAGTCCATTCAGATATATGTGGTCCTATGAATGTGAGGGAAAGACATGGAGCCTTTTATTTCACTACTTTTATAAATGACTTCATGTGGTATGGTTATGTCTATTTGATTTCTCATAAGTCGGAGGCATTAGAATGCTTTAAACGATTTTTAAATGTGGCAGAAAATCAAATTGATAGAAAGGTGAAATCCTTAAGAACTAATCGAGGGCGTGATCTGATGAGTTCAAAGAACTATGTAATGATAAAAGAATTATTAGGCAGTTAACTATTCCTAATACACCACAACAAAAATATGTTGCTGAGAGAAGAAATATGACATTGCTAGAAATGGTGAGGTCCATGATGGCGCAAGCCAACTTACCTATTTCCTTTTGGAGAGATGCTTTGTTAACTGCGACTTACAACCTTAATAGAGTTCCCTAACACCATATCAGTTTTGGACAGGTAGATCACCTTATTTAAGTTGTCTTAGATCCTGTGGATCAACTTGATACATCCATGATTCCTCAAGAAAATTTGGAAAGTTAGGTCTAAGAGGCAATAAATGTATCTTTATAAGATTCCCAGACCAGTCCAAAGGATATGTGTTTCTAGGTGAAAATCAGGATGGGACTATAACTGAGATAGTATCACGCGATGTGACATTCCTTGAGAATAATTTTCCTAATAGAGGATAAATTAAAAAGGGATAAACTTTTATTTGAATTAGATGATAAGCTGTCTTTGATAAATCGGTTGAGATGCAAGAAGAGGCATTTCCACCTTCTAATTCAAGTGGGAGCAAATTGTCTCCAAGTGACAAGGCCACTACTGAGCTTCCACTTCATAAGAGTACTAGGAAAAGTATACCTAAACGTCATTTCGAAATTGAAGGACAAGCTTTTCTAATATCTCCAGAAGACGATGAAGAGCCTAGATTTGTTCATGAAGCTCTATCAAGCCCTGTAAATGAAAAGTGGAAGAAAACAATAGAAGAAAAGATGGAGTCTATGAAACCTAATGAAGTATGGGACTTGGTTTATCTTTTGTCCGGTCGGAAAGCTATTGGGAACAAATGAGTTCCCAAGATAAAGTGAAGGACTGATGGGTCCATAGAGAGGTATAAGGCTCTCTTGGTGGCAAAAGTTTATACCCAACAAGAGGGTATAGATTATGAAGAAACCTTTTCACCAGTAGTAAGATTTACTTCTGTTCGTCTGTTCTTAGCCATAGTGGCGCGTTTAGATTTAGAATTGCATCAAATGGACGTAAAGATTGCTTTTCTCAATGGAGAATTAGATAAAGAAATACACATGCAACAACCAGTAGGTTTCGTCGAACAAGGCCAAGAGAATAAAGTTTGTAAATTACAAAGATCAATATATGGACTAGAACAGTCTTCAAGACAGTGGTACTTGAGATTTGACAAAGCTGTAATATCATATAACTTCGTTATGATGGACGAAGATCACTGTATTTATGTGAAAAGGTCCAATAGAAAATTTGTAATTTTATCTCTTTACGCTGAGAATGATAAGGAGTATGTTGAGACTGTTAAGAAATAGTTGTCTTCTAATTTTGAAATGAAGGACATGGGTGAAGCAGATTACATACTTGGTGTTAAAATCCATAGAGATCGTTCTAAGAGACTTATTTCTCTGTCAAAAGAGTCATATATAAGGAAAGTTCTTGAACGTTTCAAAATGGAGAATTGCAACCCAATTGATACTCTTATATCTAAAGGCGAAACTCTAAGTCTACGCATGTGTCCTAAGACTTCATTATGTCTAGAGTACCGTACTCAGTACGGTTGGGAGTTTGATGTACACTATGATGTGTACCCTCTCAGATATTTGTTATAATGTTGGTCTGGTCAGTAGGTATCAGTCTAATCCTGGAAGAGGTTACTGGAAAGCGCCAAGAGAATATCGAAATACTTGAAAGGTACTACTGATTATTCCTTATGTTATCAAGAAAATGATTTGCGCTTAAAAGAATACATAGATGCTGACTGGGGTGGAGACCAAGATGAGCGCAAGTCAACTTCTGGATATGCATTCTAGCTTAATAATAGTGCTATCTCTTGGAGTAGTAAGAAACAAACATGCATTTCCTTTTCTACAATAGATGCATAATTTGTGGCTTGTGCTTCAGCAGTACAAGAAGTTGTTTGGTTAAAAAGATTCCTTCAGCATCTAAGAGTCCTTAGTGGTGATATGGGGCCTACGTTGATTTATTGTGATAGTCAACCTGCTATTGCATATACGAAGGATCCAGAGTAATACAGCAGAACCAAACATATTGATACAAAATTATAATTTTGTAAGAGACATCATAGCGAAGAATGAAGTGACTTTGCAGTACATTTCTACGCATAATATGGTAGCTGGTCCATTTACCAAACCGATACCTAGAGATATCTTTATGACTCATGTTAAATCTCTAAGATTGCGTAGAATTTAGTTACGTATATTGTAAACTCTTGAATGTACATTAATGAACAATGTTTTGAGTTCATATATTATATGTAATCTATTATTGTGATTAATAGATGATTGATTTTTATGCCTACAAAAAGAATGTCGAACAGGTTGAGATTGGCTCACTTACACGAGAAATCGCCTCAAAAAATTTTAGTTTGTGCTTTGGGATGAGACGAAGTGATTATGTTATGTACATGATTTGGTCGCCTTGATGAGATATCGAGATGATATTACTATAAGTAATCGAAATGGATTCCACTATCCGTTAGACCTGTTTTAGTAGCCAAATTGAGTTTGCTTTGAGGAATGAATGTAAGGAGAATTCAAGTTAGGTATCAATGATACACGAACTAAAATCAGTACAATGTGTTTTAATTTACAGAATATGACATATGCCCTGAAAATGGAGAAAACAACATAGCACGTGTTTCATTCCGTGTGTGCTTTTACGACCAATATGGGGTAAATGAGTGAATGGATCCCTGCTTCCTCACTGTGTGAGACCCCGTGGTTTACATAACCTTATATATACCCTTATGACTTTCTACTGTTTTCTCAAGATTTTATTTCAGTGTTGCTACTTTAGCCTGTTGCTAATAACTATGATTGATTCGGTTTGATGGAACACGTCTAGGAAAGCAACTGATTTAAAGTTGAAGGATTTGAAAAGGAAAATCATTTTCACCAACATTTCTATTTGTATTCACCGGCCGGATAATTATGTTGACCATGTAGGGTTTACAACACAATTATGAATACAAGAATTAAGTATGGAATTCAAGTATATTCCATAATATTTGAGGGATCGGAAATATTTGAATTAGTGTTGAAAAATGATTTGGAGTATAGCGAGAAAAGTATTTCCTAGAGCTGCTATATATCCTAACAGGTGTATGGCGTTGTATGCTTTTTAATAAACTCGCTGGTCGCATGATCTATTCGCTAGTATGAACTTTGAGATATTGAGATAAATCTAATTGATATTATATTAGATTCAGGTCAACGCCATCATGTGCGAGTGAGAGATGTTGGAATGAAACGGGTGGTCGACGTGAGTTGACCTGACCCAAGTTATATGGGGATAATTTTGGAAAGAGGAGTTAATGTTTAAATTTGAAACTTAACTCTCCACCTCAAATAACTTCCATCAACTCCCACAATTCTATATAATCTCTGTAATGAAAGTTAATTTCAAGGGAGTGGAGAGAGAGAAGAATACATGAAGTTGGTAGCTTGAAAAATAACTCAAAATTCATTTCTTGAATTGTGAAGATTAAACTCTTTCCATTGTGATTGAGTTTCGGACCAAATAGCAGCGTTTTGATCACATAGTAAAAAGTATACAATGTAAGTGATTCAACTTCTTGATCTTGGATTTTCAAGTAAATTCTACCATATTTGTGTTCGGTAAAAGCATGTTATAGAATATTACAAATTCAAAGTCTATATGGGTCGAAACAGATAGAAACGCAGACTAGCAGTGCTGCCATGTGTGTCGCCACACGAAAATTGATTATTTCAACGTAAGTTCTTTTGGGTGCGTTTAGTTAAATCCCATGAAAAAGATCACATGTAATATCAAAAGGAGCGTCAATCTTAACCTAACTTAAGTCCAAATCTTGTTATTAAACATAACTAACAAGTAAAAACTTGTAAAACATAGTTAGAAAGAAATCAATATACGCTCTTGGTCACCAATAATTCAATTCTCTGTATGCTCTGACCAACAACGTTCCACTCATCATCTACGTGTAATTTTTAGAGAAACAAAATAAGCATATGGAGATAGACAAATTATCTCATTGATGAAAAGAAAACATATAAATTGCACATAATCTTTCTCTTTCTCTCTTCTATCCCTCATGGGATAATCCGGCTTACCCGGTCGAAAATTTTAGAAATTAATCCTAGGGTTCATAAATCTACTCTCTTCGTAGAAATCTTCACACATACATGATTATGCGTCCAAATGAACTCTCTTTTCATGTGAAGAATGAACTCTCAGTTCACATAAATAAGGATTGAGACATTAATATGTACATCCATGCAAGTACAGCATTAGCTCAGACATCTTACCACTCAAGATACATTAATCTTTTTGTTGGTGAAAATCTTGAAAAAGAAATTGATCTTAAAATTAATTTTGAAGTCTTGAAAGAATTAATCTTGAAATAAGACTTGTATCAAATTTCAAAGCACATACAAATCTTTCCCTTTCCTTTCCTTTTTCTTTCTACTTTTCTTTAAAGTATCAAACATTTCTCTCTCTATATTTTCTATTAAATTGCTAGGGGTTTGGATAGTGAGAATGGTTGATTAGGGGGAAAGACAATTTGTGTGCGTATATATATACATATATATTCTCTTAATTTAGTTTAGGCTCTGTTTGTGATTGATTTTAGACTCCCAAACAATCGAAAATTGTTTTAGGTGCACGGTAAGCTTTATAAAAATTGATTTTACAAGAATTTGTACCATATCTACTCCAGATTTTGAGAAGCAACAAAATAGTAGCTTCTTATTCTTCTTTTAGCTTCTCTAGTTATCTATAATCGAATATTAATTTTAACACAGATTAATTAAATTAATTTCTTTTCTACTCTATGAACTATACTTTTATTTTGTAAATTCAACTTGACTTTAATCAAAGAAAAATAATGGAAATGACTCTTATAACTTTATAAATTTTCAGATTTAATAGATATTAATTTTTTTAGTTTAAAATTATTATAATGAATAAATTGTCTTATAAATATATTTGATAATACTACATACTATAGTATGGATAAAATTTACAATGATAATAATAATACAAATGGACGTCATCATTTCATTCTATTATCAGTTTTTATAATAGTTTAGCTACTTTTGATAAATTAGGCTGGTGTAAATCACTTTTATTTACCAAACACTAAAATAATGATTTTGATATATAAAACAATTGTGAAACAAAAATTTATCAAACACTTAATCGATTCTTTTCCGTAATTGAATTTTTTCTTGGGAACAGCAAAAGCCGATTGTAAAAATATCAAACCAAGTGTTGGTTTAGTTAGGTTTAAGGTTGGATTACTAGGCTAATTTGGATTAGTACTTTAAGATATACAATCAACTACATATTCAAATTCTAATCCTACATCTTGGCCGATTTTTCAGGTTCAATATATTCTAATTTTCTCTTTTCCTTTTGTTTTTCCATCGTGGTTCTTTAATTCAATACTGTTTTAAGGGGTCGTTATCATCTCAGATTTTAATAGGCATACCCGACTTTTAATCTTTTTATCTTAGAGATAAGAATATCTCGGAAATAAGAAATAAGATAAATGAAATGGTCGAAATTCAACCTTTTGGATTATAATAGATTCATTATAATCTAAGGTGTTTTCAATAAATAATTGATTTCTATAGATTTCAATTGAAAATAAAATGGTATTTGAATTATTAATTTATGTAATTGAAGTGACTTATAATGATATGTTACCTATAAATTATTATATGTAAGAAGTGAGATTATGAAATGGAAAATATTTTTAAGAGGAGTCGCATGCCATATTTTTAGAATTTATCTACAATCCATTTGAAAGTTCATAGTTTACCCCCAAAAAATAAAATAAAAAAATAAAAATAAAAAAATAAAAACAGAGAAAGTTAATAATTTATGTCATTGACTGTTGATGTGGTTTACTTTCAATAAATAAAAAATTATAAATTCAATTTTTTAATAAATTTAATAATATTAATGCAATTATATAAATTAGTACTAAACCTTTTTCTTGCAACAATTTTTTTAACTTTGGGAAATTAGAATTTTATATTCAAGATTTTTAATTGAAAAAATTAAAGTCTATAAAAATATGTGAAAGTTGAAGAAATCCTTTAAAAATAAAAATCTATAAAAATATATGGAATTTGAGATGTTAATCGAAATTAAATTGTCGTATACTTTTATCATTTAACTTAGAAAAGTCAATTTCATTCTACTCTTCTCAATTTATCTATTTCATACCTTTTCTTACTTCTGGGTTATATTTTATTGGAAAAGCAGTATCGAAATTTCTCTAATTATAATCTTTTAAATAAAAAAGAAAAGTAAAAGTAAAACATCACTACAAGTCTATTGCAAGAGATGCCTGCACGGCAAAATGTAATTATTTCCATTCGGAGGGTATTATGGGTAATTGAGGTTTAAATATCTCGATAGTAAGTGTGAACGCGATTAGTTTACTGAAGATCCTTTCTAATCACCAAACCAGACTTCAAATTATTTGGCCTACGAGAATTCGTTGAAATGTAAAACAATGGGCTCGTGTGAAGTTCCACCCCCCTCCGGTTCCCTTTTTTCCCCCCCTCTTTATTTATTTATTTTCTTTTAATTCTCAACTATTTGCTAAACTCAAAAATCTAGGAAGCCGTTAGAAGGTACAAGGATCTTAAGTATTGTTGTTTTATGAGTTAAATATGAACTGTAATCCGCGAAATAATACACATGTCATGCTGCGTTCAAGTTGGTCAACGAATGTGCATATTTTCAGAATATAATACGCGTAAAACAGTAATCCGTTTACAGTGAAATATATAGAACTACGCCACTTGTCATCCATCACTTCACACCATCACTTACATCATCACACACAAATATTAGTTGGTTCAAATTATTATTTAGTTGGCCAAATAATTAAAGTGACTCAATCATTATTCGATGTCAGTGGTGTGTGTAGTGAAAATTTTATGAAGATGATATATATATATATATATATATATATATATATATATATATGTTAAGATTCAACGTAGAACATACCTTCTTTTTATAATTAGTGACAAATGTTAAGTAATTTTTCTTAATTAAATTCACTACATTCCATATGATATATCACACTAAAACCTATCAACATGGGATGAGGTTTAGTGTCTATTTGGTTTTGATAAAAATCGATTTTTAGTAGATTTTGATAAAATTTGTAGTTAAAAAGTTAATAAAAGTTGTGGATCCCATGAAATGTGTGTATTTAAAATTAATTATTGATTTTGACTCAAATTTTTATCAACTTTTTTAACAAAACCAAACAGATAGTTTGACGAAATTCTGTACCCAATAATAAATGTATTGCTAAGAACCATTATCCCTATAATATTTCGAACTTCTTGCTTATTATTTTCTTTTTTTACTAAATGCCTATTTGGTGGTGTAGATAAAGTCAGAGGCGGAACCAGGATTATTTTGAGACCAGGTCTATCTGCTGATTTTTATTTTTTTTACACTATCAAATTTAATTTTTTCCCGGTCTCGCCATATCCAGTGATTCAGCTCAACGTCATCTTTTGTGTTAATTATTTTCACAAGTTTATCGTCCAATATTATGAAGTTCAAGTGTATTGTCACATTAATTTACATGTAATCTAAAAGATTTAAATACGGTCAAAGTGCCCATCCCCTCAAAAAAACAAATGGTCAAGAAATTTTAATTGGTTGGTTTTATGAAGTCATTGGAAACTCCCATTAAAACGTAAACATCAAAATGTTCTTTGACAAATTACTTTTATTTTTAATTATCATATGATTATAGCCTGAAGCAGTGAAGCTTGGTTCAAATTTCAATGGTGAGTCCACAGTGCCACAACCCACATCAAATCAAGACTTCAGGACAGCGCCACAGCCCACAGCAAATCAGGACTTCAGTCCGGCTCCGGCAGTCCCCTCCACTTCCCGTTCGTGAGTCACAGTAGGCAACAGCACAGCGCCACATCAGCACTTCTTCTTCAGCCGTTCGTCGATGCTAAGTGGTAACGGCTCTGGTTCTTCTTCAATTCTTCACTGCTTTCCAGTTGGTCACTTCAACGTTTTTGGTCAATTTTCAATATGAGGAAAATGGGTTAATGGATTGTAACAACCCCAATTTCACCCTCTTGATGGACATACCCTTCTCAATGGACTTTGTATTTTGGACCACGCTACAACATTAATTGGAATGGACTACAACTTTAAAAAAAAAAAAATACTTCTTCTTAATAGATCTGGGCTGGGGTTGGATTGGACTACAACTTTCAAAAAAAAAATCTTATTAATACATTTGGGCTGGGGTTGGACTGGGATATAGCCCAGTCCCCACTCCCCACTCTGTTCTGCCTCTGGATAAAGTATAGTTTTTTAGAAGATTTTAATAAAAGTTAATAAAGTGTGAGACCAGGTCAAACCTTGAAAGAAAGTAAACAAACAAGAACAAACTTCAATTAGGGAGACACGAAAATACACTAGCCATTCTAGCTGGCTCCAATTGATGCTTAGGGTGTGTTTGATTGGCACATTTTCCATAGAAAATATCACATTCATAGAAAATATTGTCACATTCATAGATTTTCTTTTCTACCTTTAGTTGTTTGATTGTACATGAAAAAGAAAATTGATTTTCAATGTACAATCACTTAAAGCACATTTTTTTCCACTTTCTTGGAAAATATTTTCTCACCTATTTAGTAGATTTTATTTTCCACCTTAGATGAAAAATATTTTCATTTTTCACCATTTTCCATGCACACCAATCAAACAAACCCTTAGGCTTTTGTTTGGAGACGAGCTTAGAATCTTCACAATCGACATGGAGAGAATTTGGGTCCACAATAAAATCTTCCCCAACATTGGGGTGATACACTAGCTCTTGTTCCTCACACGGTCAATCACCTTTGTTTTATTTTTGACACATAAGACCTCTAACTTATGTGTTTTAGTGTGTAATTAGTCTTTATTTGATTAAAAAAAAGATAAATATGCCCTTAGTTTTAATTAGAGAAAATTGTAATTAGATTTCTAATCTTTGTTGAAGATGTAAATGGGTCTAATAATTTTATTTTTTATAAAAATATTAAAGAAAACTAACGAGTTCTTTTTTTTTTTTTTTTTGAATTAACAATTTATTGACCGAATTGATAATGTAATAAATTATTTTGTATATTTTACGAACTATTATAAAATAACTAAAATTTAATATCATAATTATTAATAAATATGTTAAATAAAAATAATTTTATTATTATTAAGTAATTATATTATTTAAATTAAAAAATTTATTTTATTGTTACAACATAAAAAGAAAAAAAAAATTTGTCACAAACTTGATGTTCAAATACTTTTATTTAATTGAGCTATTCGTTTATTAACTACAAATATTAGAACTCCAATTCTATTCTTCATATTTTAATTAATCGTTCAAAAATAAAGAACATATAACGTGTAAATTAATTTTTATTAGTACTTTTATATTAAAAAACATAATAAGATTGGTAAATGTCATAAAATTATATACGTCATTTTGTTATTTATTTTAACTTAAAATTACATACGCCATAATAAGATTGGTTCAATGCACCTGAAATTAAGTTAAATAAATTACAAAATCAATTGTATTATTGTGTCTAATATATGTTCTTAGTTTGTTTATGAAATCTAATAATTCCACTTTCATGTTTTAATAGTTAAGTGAAAATATTGTATAACATAATCATTTTCAATCGAAGTATTCTTTCACGTAAATTAATTTTCAATGAGATTGAATTTTTACAACTTTCACTTGAACTATTATTATTTAAAAATTATGACAATGCAAATAAATGGAATAAAGAACTTTATTACAAAACTACAATGCACACGTTTTTAACTACTTCACATTAAGAGTTTGAAATTTTTGGAAAGGTTTCCTATTTCTTCCCATTTTCTCCTCTTTCTTTGTTACCTTCCTTTCTTTCCTTTTCACTTTCTCTCTCATCCCTACACCTAAGGACTTTTAGCTTAGAACTAGTTAGAAGCACATTAGTTGCACGTGGTTTTGCAATAATTTTGTTAATTTTAATATTTTAAAATTTCTATTTTTTCATTTATAATAGTTAAAATATTCAAATAGCAATTGCAACAAAGATAGAACAACATACGCTTCTTGATAACATGATGTATTGTATTGTTCAACGTTATAATAAATAATGTTAATATTTTATTTACATTCATAGAAGTACAATTGCAATCTTGTCGTAATACCAACACTAACTTGAACTCAATTAATACTTTTTGGTGATTTGAGTTTTGATGATTGACGAGCTATTGATATTAAATCTTATAGAATTGATAATGTCTTGATGACTGTATTTTACGAAGAACAAAATTATTAATTATTAATTTTATTATGATAGAATGGTAGGTAGACATACATGTCATAGTTGACATGTATCTTATACTTTCTTTTTAATTTTATATTTCTTTAAATAAATTTTATTTCTACTAAATTAAAAAATTTGCAACATATATCTTAAAGACTAAAGAAAAGTATATTTTTAATTTGCCTACCCCTACCAAAGAAACCTATAGTCCACCATACTTGTTTTAGAAACAAATTCAAATGTGAAACATTGATATTAAGGCCTGCAGAACCTCTAATTAGTATTGATCTTAAGTCCTCAACATATCAACAAAAAAGTTACATTAGTATTCGAAAGTAAATTACTTAATTCTTTGAATATATTAAGAAAAATTATTTAACATGGGTAGGCACTATAGACCCCTTATTAAAGAGAAACATAGAGAAATTAAATAGAAGATTATGTTAAACTTAAATTAAATGAATTTTTGCTACTTCTGTGTTTGGATTGCCATTGGTTTTAAATCGAGCTTTGATAAATGTAATATGACATCCTCTAAGTCGCTTCGTGGCCCAAGCTTGGAAGAAGGCATAAATGTATTAGTATAAATACATAAACTATTCTCGATTATTCAAAGAATATTATGAAAATTTAGTTATTTATAGTTAGAATAAATAGTTATGTGAACGTGTGTGTTTGTTTGTTGTAGTTTGATATTGCTTTAAACACAAATCGTGAAAACAATATATGACCTTTCTGTAAGTCATCGATGTACATAAAACAATTTCTATCTTGTTATAAGGGATGCTTCTCCAGTTCTATTTAAATATATGATAGATTATCTCATAATCTCTAATATACATGCATGAAAAACTTCTATACATGGTGAACCAGAGAATAGTCTATGCATCCCACTAGTTTTCAAAAAATAGGTACTTGATAATTCAATTCACTATTTACTAAAGTATGATTTTTATTATTGATATGAATCTCAATGGATAAAAATTAAGATAAAAGAGTAAATTTATATTGGATTTCTCCTTCGAGCAGCATGTTAAATTAAAGTCAAGAGATACTATGGTGAATAGTTCGTGCAAACTAGTACAACTCTTATTAATATAACTGAGTATACCAAATTGTTGAGCACTTGCAGATTGCCTATTGGATAAATATAGCACAGACAAACCTAAAAATGAGTCCGAAAATTATTTTTGATTGACTTTTTGGTAGATATGTTGGATATTATCTTTTAATGCTCATTATCAAGATAATTATGAATTAATATTGTTCAACCCGTAAAAAGTTTGCTTTTTCAAATGCTTTTAGTAGTTAAATGTGACTTATTGTAGGAAACAAATATGAAAAGTTTATTTTATTTTACTCTTTTGAGAATTGACATCGTATAATGTAAATTAAATATCAAATCTTGAGAATTTTTGTATGATAATTACATTTTTTTATGGTCTTATTGCTATATAATATTTAGATTATTGGAGTATGAGATAAGTACTATATTTATTTTTATTCATTTTGGGTATGATTATCTACATTTAGTTGATTGTTAGTACTTCTTCACGAGTTATTAATTCAAGAAAATACAAGAAATTTATTAAATTTTAATTGTACATTTAATAAATTATAAAAAAATTAATGTAAGATCATTGAATGTTGTTTTGGGAGGGCAAGAGACGTTTCATGAATGAATACAATTTTAATTTAATTAAGTAAACTTAAAATGTAATGTAATAAATAAAATATTATAAGATAATTGTACATTATTGAACACTAAGGGTGAAAATGAAATTTTAAATTTATTGTAAGAATAGAATAGGCAAAAAAATATTTTCCTATTTTATGGCATTTTAGATGTAGTATATAATAAAAATATCGAATTGTCAAAAATTATAAATATTTCAACCATAGTCACAAATCTCTCCTAAAATAACTATTATGTTCTCATTTAGTTAACACCCCCATAAAATTAGCAATGAAAAGAATAAACCACAATTTTAAATGTTTAAAAATTTTAATTGTTTATTTAATAAATTGATAAAAATTTAATGTTGGATCACTAAAGGTGGTTTTGGGAGGGCAAAAGACGTTTCTTAAATGAATACAATATTAATTTAATTAGGTAAACTTAAAATGTAATATAATAAATAAAATATTAGAAGATAATTGTTACATGGGTGAATATGGAATTTTAAAAAAATTTTAATGATAGAATAATCTAAAAATGTTTTTCCTTTTAAGATATTTTAGATGTAGTATAATATAATAATAACAATAACTATTATGCTAAAATATTTATCCATTTTAGGACATTTTAGATGTAGTATAACTATTACGTTCTCTTTAGTAGTAGGGAAAAGAAAAACCTCTATAAAATTAGCAATAAAAATGAATAAACCACAATTTTAAATGCCTAAAATTTTTAATTGTATATTTACTAAATTGTTAAAATTTAATGTGGGATCATTGAAGGTGGTTTTGGGAGGGCAAGAGACGTTTCACGAATAAATACAATATTAATTTAATTAAGTAAATTTAAAATGTAATATAATAAATAAAATATTATAAGATAATTGTACATTAATGAATAATAAGGGTGAATATGAAATTTTAAATTTTTTATAAGAATAGAATAGTCTAAAAGGAACTTTTAGATGTAGTATAGATTTAAAACTCGACAGTCACGACATGTTGAAACCAAATATCTCACTAGAAATTCAAATTCAAGATTTGAAAAATAACCCCAGTGGGGTTACAATTCATGGTTGTCAATATCAATAGCATGTTGTCTATATTTCAAGGTTTTTTGGCGACAGTATGTTAGATGGAAACAATTGGAAAGAATGATACACAAAAATAGAAAACTTGCAAGGTAATTCTTTAATGTAATGAAGAAATATTTGATTTTCTTCACAATAGGAAATTTCAGTGCATAAATTATTTAAACATTTCTGTTCAACGCTTTAATGAAGGAGGTCAGAATAAAAGGAATGAGTTTAAATAAAACTGATTTCCATTCATTCAGCTATTGTTGTTAATCGTTAAGTTAAAGAGTGGGTAGTGAAATGTGGGATTGATTTTAATTAGTTGTTGAACAAAGCATTCATTCAAAAATTAACTTCATCTATAGAACGTTAAGGTTCTGGATAGTGGTAGATGGATTAGACATGTATTTAATTTTAATTTTTAAAGAATTTAAAGTGAAGAATGTGCAACGTAGGGCATGGAATGAGAATCGAGTTATGTTGCAGGCACTAAAAAACCATTTATGTTCGAACCACTGGTTTCATATTGTATATTCTTTCCCATTTTCATAGGTTTTTCATATTGAATGCACTTCTCTTGTATGTATGTTACATTGTATAATAAATGATAAAGAAATTAAGAAATGATGAACAAAAGATAACAATATTTTCATACGGCGTTAAATATGATATTGTGTCATATAAAAATATTTTATAATGTTATTGTTAGTGTGGAAAATGTTCTCCTACCCATAGTAAATAGGTGATATGTTGCCCACTGTGTGTGGACACATTTGTGTTCCACACGGTTGTGGGCTCCACTGCTGATGTGGCACTCCCACATCAGTCCACATCAACATTGGGCAACATATTTCCTACCTTTGTTAGTGTATCTTATAGACATGGATTGCATTAGTGTCTTTGTGCATTATAGTTGGCAGTGAGATGAGTTCAGGAACTACAATGGTTACTTAGTCTTTGGAATAATGGTGCCATTGGAATATAATTATAATTGATTAGTTGAGTTAATTATGAGGGACACTACAAGAATTTTATGTTTTGCATACAAAATAAATTTGTAGGGAAATGTTTTTTTTTGTGGGGAAAAACCTTTCCCAACGAATTTTTTTTGTAGGAACGTTTGTGGGGCAAACATCTTGGGGAAAGGTATAAAACGACAAATGGTGAAAATTTGTGTAAGTCTCTCCTCCTTACAAATCATTTAGAGATTTAATATAATTTGTCGTCTAAGTTCTTTCTCGACAAAATTATTCATCTGCTAAAATTACTTTAGCCCACGAAACATGTTTTGTAGGCACAAAGCAAAAATTATTTTGTGGGCTAAATCATACTTTTCTCTACAAATAAATTTGTGTCAAAAAAAATTTGTAGGCCAAATTCTACTTCTCTACAAATGATATTTTGTGGAGAAATCGTATTTGTAAATTATTTTTTCCAACAATGATAGAATTTGTAGGGAGAAATTAATTCTTTTTATATTATGTTAATTCTTTTTACCTTCTTCAAAATAATATAAAGATGCAAAAAAAAAACAACAAATTAAATTAAGATCTTATTAATGTCAATCAATATAACATTAAATTCAAAATATTGTATCAAAATACAAATAAAAACCAATTACTAAGTTAAACTTAAAAAGAATATAAACTCTATCAATTATAATGTATCTTACAAAAACATAGCTCCTTATTCTCGTAATTTAGATATGCTACATATCCTCACAATATTTTTTGTCTTCATAAAAGTCGTTCTCTTCGCCCACAATAGCATATTCTTCTATTGACAATGGCGTAAAAGGTTGTAGATCGAAACCCGAAACTTGTCTACATAGTCGTTGCATAGATTGATGCCAATATTGTAGCGTGGAATCAAATTGTTGTCCAACAATCTTCAACTTGTTTTGCATTATTTCCTCTGTTTTAATTCCAGCTACATCCATATTGCACACATCGGAAGAAGTACCATTAATGTTTCGAACACGACCATCTCCCAACCCACAAATTTGACATACAGGCTTTAACATCATGATTTTAAGTCCAGCATCTGAATCGTCAACAGGGATCTCCTCCAAAGAAGTATCCTAGGAAGTAGTTGCTCCTTTGCCCTCTCTGTTATATATTCAACAGCTTTAACAAGCATCTCATCCTACAAGAATGATTCAATAGTTAATGCTACCCTTTCATGTCAAATTCAAAGTTTAAGTCGTGACTATAGAAACAATAATAAGATTATCTTAGGACAAAAAGAAAAATTGAATGCAATTCTGTATCAGCCAATGATAATTTGATGAAGCAAATTGTACTTAAAGCTTCAGTATTACTTAAAGAAAATTGCAACTCAGTATTACACCAGAATAGGCTTGGTTGGTTAATGATAAAAAATGAAACTTGTCCCTGACATCGGCCTATTTGAGCTCACAAGATCATGGCCTATATTCGGATCATTAATTTAAGTGACATAGGCCGAATCGAGGCTTATTAAATAAACACAATATTCTCTTTCTTTTTATATGGTTTCGAACAGGAAACAATTTATTTATTAGTCAAAGAATAACTTGACAACTATCAAGAGGACAAGATATCCCATATCCATAAAACTAAAGAAATCAAGCAACAACCACATCTTTCCAAATAATAACAATTAAAGAAAAAGGAGAGCAATAAAAAATCCTTTGATGTAGAAGTCCATAGAGACACTACAAACTAGGCCCTTCTTAAACCAAAAACATCTTGTTCTTTTTCTTTGAAAATCATGCAATTTCTTTTCTTCCACATTAACCAAAAAATCGCCAATACTACCCAAACCGAAACATATATGTGTACTTCCAACATAAAATGGCCTTGTAGTGCTTCACATAAACAGCCCAAGATAAAGTCAAAGAAAATTCAGTAAAGTGGCACAAGAAATATATCGAAAAGTTGCACATGCATAAGATTGAAATATATGATATAGTACTATAATCTGAATTCAGTAATTGATAATCAAAGTGACAGTATTAGCATATAAAACCAAAGTACAAGAGACAATACATTGGAGATTTATTAGCAAGTGTTCAAAATATATCATTGCAAAAATGCATGAGGATGACCGTGTCAACACTTACATATTTCATAAGGTTGCCAACTAAGTACACAAGGACTGAATTGAATAGGCCCTTACTTAGAGAGAGCTTAAGAATTTAGCCAAAAAAAGTTAACCGAAGGATGATTTTAAGCCATCTCATATGGAATCAATAATTTCTAAATCATTAAGTAACTAATATGAACCTCAAGAAAGAAAATTTCAATAATGACTACTCATGAATGATGAACTTTGGTATTCACTTAGGGGAAGAGTTGATTCCATGCGTGGTTTGGGTAGGTAAATAATACTCAGATTGATTTGAATTCATGCTACAAAGATTTTGGGCTTCCAACCAAGAAAACAAATTGACTTGGTTGCTTTACATATTGATGCTTGACCAATTATCTGAATCTGAAGCATTCACTAAGCTTAACCAGCAAATTAAGGGGAAAAGAGAAATGGGAGGGATATATAATAAAGTTAACAGGAAAATTTTTATATTACAATGCACTTTGCTGACTTTGATGAATGGACTAAGTGATAGTTCAGCTAAGACATGAAAAAAAAAAAAATTCAATCGCTAGAAGTTATGCACCCCGAGTGCTGGTTCATACAAGATTTTGAAGACGACAAGCTCCAATTCTTATGTTACTAACTGATAATGGCATTAGTTAATGTTTTCAACATGAACGATCATAGATTATATAAAGGTCGCCATGATTTAAACCTTGATGAAGGGAAATTGGAAGCCTGCATAGCACCCAGCTTATGAGAAGAGCTTGAAGATGTTCTTGATTCAAATGGTTGCAATACAAGGAGGTGGTCATAAAAAATTCTACTCAAGTGAACTCTTTATCAGATTGTAAGTAGAGTATTTCTCAAGCAGTTTAGTGCTTAATTCTAGCATTTACGAGCATTAACATTCCAATGGCTCGCCAAATGTGAGTTTTCGAATAAGCAGAGAAATTATGGGAGAAAATTGGTATCTAATGAAAGCTTAAATAAGAAATAAGAACTGAAAGGCTTGGTTCAATTGTCAAATAGCACATTTAGCATTGCTGATATGAGATTGATACCTCTCTAGAATTTTCAGCTATTAACACTGAACTGGGACCTAATTACATGGTTTTAATTTTATGTTTAGCAATTTTAGTATCACTATGTAAGTTTATATATTTTTGTATCACTGTGTAATATGTGGTCAACTACAATATGTTCATTAGCAGCCCCAACCCTCCTAATCATCAAACAACAGTACTTACGGTGGAGGAGCCACGTATCATAACAAAAGACAATTTATATTCATCTTGAAGACTCAAACACACAGTAGGAGACATGTCATCAAAATTCCTCATAAATTTAGCAAATGATATATGAACGCAAGTTGCAAAATAAAATCAGATTTATTTTGCTTCTTTGTTTTCTCAAGTTACAAAAGCAACACTAGGCACAGCTATAGAAATCTTTATTTACACACAAAATTTGAAAATAGGATATGTACGAGCATAAAATATTTTGAACTCAACTTTCAATAACTTGAGTAGCAGAGAATAGTTATTTTGTAGTAGAAAAACAATTTCACCCCTAACTAGCATAAACATCTAAATGAATGCATGACTTATAAGCTACAAGAGATAAAACTTCATAACTCTGGATATAAACTAATAATACATTTATCACGAAAACTAGAATAACAGTGAATAAACACCCAATTTTTCTAAGCATTGTATAGTAGTAGTTTAGGACTAACCTCAATAAATTAACCAGTGACTACATCCACCAGCACCTTTTCCGCATCATCCAGCGATCCACGAACGTAAAGCGACGCCATCAAAGGTACCAGCATTTTCTTCCCTGTACTCCAAAATTTTAGTAAAATAATATAAAATTCACACATAAATGGGAGATTTTTATATTTCTTTTTTGTAAACAATAATAATAGCAGTATTACCTTGGGGACGGAGGGAAAGGTCTTCGATGGCGGAGCAGGCGATCTCGAGGCGGAGGCGGAGGCGGTGGCGAGGCTGATGTTGTTGAGGCTCTCTTGAAAGAGATTGAATTCCAGATCGGCTTGCTCTTTTAGGGTTCTAAGCTGCTGGGATTTGATGAATTTTTCCCTAAATTTTTTTGAACTTTTTGAAGACAAGATGAAGAGTAACTCTTCTTTTATCGTGACGTGACTGGTGGTGAAAATTTGGTTGTGATTATATTTTATTTTATTTCTATTTATTCCTTCAAAATAGATTGGACTAAAAATACTAAAAAAAAATTCGAAAAATTTTCCCTCTAAATATTACACTACAAATTATTCATTTTTTTTGTTGATAAAAGATATGCTTTGTCCGACTAATTTTTTTGTCGGGACAAATGTATATATTTATCACAAGATGTTTATCACACTTTGAAAATTTCGTAACAAACCATGGCCTACCAAAAACGGATTTGTGGGGAAAAGTTAATTCATGAGACAAATTGAGATTCGTCTCATGGAAATTTTGTAGGAAAGTATAGATTTCTTGTAGTGGAATTGCAACATAATATGTCAAACTTTGAGGTTACAATGCACTATCAAGTTATGGAAAAAGATCACTCATAAAGATTACTAGTGACGGTGAATTTTTACATACAACTAAAAATGGGGAAAGACAAAATTAGTTTTTCGATTTGCCTCGATCTTGAGTCGATAACGATGGAACCGACAAAGAAAGCATACCGGTTTTCGATTTGCCTTGATCTCGTGCACATCGAACCTCAATATGTTGGGTAGGTTATTTAAAAACTCATGCTCGAGACGACAGTAACTAGAATCGTACTTCTCTATTTTATTATCACCAGAACATCGTAATCTAGTAATAAGTCATAAGTCCTCAAGAGAGAACCTCACATTATGATTGCCAAATGTGAACCACGTCTCATCTGAAATTGGCTGCTCTTTACAAGAACTTGGTGAATCCAATATTGCCGGTTTATGGTATATCTCTAGGTTTCTACCAAAACACGAGTCCTTGAGAATTTTCTTTTGCTCATGAGTGAGCCTACCACGCAAAGTGTTAGTAGTCATACTTGAAATGTGACATTGACTTTTCAAGGAACCAATAGTCCAAGCGTACAATATTGTCCCATTCCTGCGAAATAAAATCGAATTGGACTGAATAAATTGGTACATATACATGTTGAGCTAACAAATAACACGACAACGTAACATATTTATCAACAAAAAGAGTCATATCAAAGTAAGAAAAAATGTTCGTAACAAAGATTGTTGACATTCTTCATTAATTAACAATCACATATAACATATTCATTAACAACAATCATAATACACTAACACGTTGATTACAATAACATTTAGTAAAAAAAAAAAAATTTGACTTCAAAGAACAAACTAACTGTTTTTGTAGCTGGTTTAAGTAGACACTCACTAGCATAACTATCAGCACTTGAATTCATATCGCTCTAAAACATGTAAATAACACGTGGTGATTAAATTATTTGTTACAATAATTTGTAAATTAACTATCAAAGGTAACGTACGCATTGTCACGTGCATGATATACTAACACATTGATTTCAATAAACATTAAAAAAAATGCACAAAAAATGACTCAAAAGATTATACATATCGACATTTATCACATTTGGTAGCAATTTCCTTTACACAAAAGCTGGGATGATAGCACTTGTAACATCTAAAAAATCTGAATGAAGATGAGTAAACAAGAAAGTATGGTGGCAAAATATATCCTCACAAGAATAAGTAAATAACTAACAATTTAGAGTATCATGTAGCAGTATGATCACACTTGTTGTCACCAACTATATGAGAAATTAGCAATTTGAATTAGCAAATAAGTACTGCATTAGCACTTGTCAACACAAACAGGCATGAGTAGGTAGCAATATTGTTGAGAACAGTAAAAAGTGATTGTTTCAAATATTGGTATGTGAACGGAAAGCGACTCACTTACTATAATAAGAATATGAATGTGGTGGAACATGCAGGCACCGAAACTTGGGATTCTAACGATTTGAATTGGCATTAACAATGATGGTATCAAGTGTCAACATCAAAAATAAATGGGACATAACAAATTTAGTTATCGATAAGTGTGGTTTTACACTTATCCGGACCATCAAAGGTAGACGAGTGTAAGTACTTTTAAGTGATTTTCTACTTAATTGTGTGTTGATTTAATTGTTTTAGGTCAAAACACGAGTTCGAATGAAATTGGAGAAAAACAAAGTAAAATAGGACTTGATCTGCAAATAAGAGGACAAAAGATTTGGATATGAGGACCAACTCGCAAATATTCAAAAGTTGAAGGACTTGGATTGCAAATAAAAGAGGACTAAATTGAAATAAAAGAAGAAATTAAAGAACTAAAAAGACAAAATCCAAAGTTGAAGGACTTGATCTGCAAATAAGAAGACAAAAGAACAAAAGTTTGAACAAGGACCAAATAAAATACACCTCAAAACTTGGAAGACTAAATCTACAATTTGGGGATTGGAACCAAATTTGGTAATTTTGATTGCTGCTTGTTGACTGTCGCAACGCGCGGCTTATTCATCTGGACTGTTTTTGGCTTATTTTCAACTCTAGTCAGGGCCTTATTCATCTTTTCACTTACATGAGTTTCAATATTAGTAAAACACTATATAAAGAACTAACCTAGGTCAAAAGAAGGGGGTTGTTAATTCTTTGGATAATACAAGAGAAGACGGAGGAAAGAACGGCGAAGAAAACGAAGAACAACCAAGATCAAGAAGATTGGAACGTGAAGATCAAGATATCTTGGTGCAACATATTCAACATCTTTTCCTCTTTCATTCAAAATCCGGTTATGTATTCAAATCTTTTAACGCTTTCTTTCTCCCGAATCATGAAAAGCAAAATTTAATGTTTGGATGATCGATGTAGCCTAGTTTTAATTCTTTAATTTCAATCTCAAGTTTTGACTTATAAATTGTTTAAATATTTGGTTTAACTTCTTCTCTTAATGCTTGGAATAACTGGCCATTATTTCATTGATCTTGTGTATTGTAATGAACTGAGAAGCAAATTATTAATTTAGACCATGTAGTAAAATTCGGCAATTGGATAAAAGGTATAGATATACTTTTATTATTGCTGCGGTCTGAATTGAATTCTTAGGAGAATTAATGCATCTAATCAATGACCATTCTGACTGCCTAAGTTGACTTAATTAGATATGACTAATTTGAACTCGAGAGATGTAAATTAAATTAAATTTGTGAATTCGACCGAATACAACTTTAGGAACAAATCTTGAGATGAGGAATTAGAGATGATAATTAGGTTAATTCGTTTGTCCAAGATCTTTAACCATCATTCTTGAATAATTCTTGTTATTTGCTTTTACATAAGTTATTATATTATTTTCTTAAATTCATAGATCTGGTTTAAATATTTCAAATCAACTCAATTCAAATTATTTTCAATAGATTGGGATTACGATTAATTTAACTAGTATCTAAATAAGATAGTCTTCGTGGAAACGATAATTCGGACTCAATAGATCTACTTTAATACTTGTTTGCGATATTGTACACTTATAATCACATTATTTTCCACAATAGTTACCAACATAAATGTTAAAGCTTACAGACAACACTAAGAGAATGGGGAAACACCCATTAAAATTAACGAACAAAATGAACATCTTCTTAAGAAAACTATAACACATTGTCCCAAAATTTCTTAGAATGCTAAAAATAAAATCCCTAATTACTTCAATTTAAATTGAAAATAGAAAGAGGCAAAATTAAGGAAATGAAAACAAATCATTAGAATTTCATCAAGGCATTAAAACTTAAATAGTAAACATCGAACACAGAATATCATCGTGTGAGTGCACAAGTATAGAAATAAGATACAAAAATGAAAAATACTTCACAAGGAATAAGAAAGCATAACTTTGTTTCTTCTGTGCTTTATTTAGACCTTTATGATTGATTTTGTTTCTCTACATATTGTAGGCATGACGAATAATGCTGCTATGTGAACGTGACTTTCCACTGCTTTGAATTTAATGATGAATTTTAAAATTCTTATTTGTTGGGCAATAATCTTCTGAGGTTCAATTGAGTCAGTATATTTCATTAAAAAATTGAGAATTTGGTATAAGGCTGAATTATCACATTAAAATACGGGTTACGCTTCAAGTCTAATATTGATAGATAAACTCCAACATCTCCAAAATTTCAATATTTTACTAAAATAAAATTGTCGTCACAAAATATTTTCACTTTAGTCAGTCACTTGGCTCAAAGTTTAACTTTTCCTATTTTCACCCTAGGATTATCATTTTCCTGGCTAAGCGTACATATTCCAAAATCTGCACTTAACACCTAGAGAAATTAAAAGCTTTCCATATGATTCCCAAATGAAATTATAGAAGTGTGTGGGGGTATTATAAAGGCTGATCCACGAAGTGTCCAACTAAGCCGAGCTAGGTGTTATGCATAAGCCCAGTCGTTAACTAGACCTTATATACTTAATTTTCTATTAAAATTTTACAATTACTTTTTAATATTTTAAATTATAAAAATAATAAATGTAACACACATTTTTTATACGAAATATAACACACGTAACAACGTGTGTTATAAAATTAAAAAATATATTTTAAAAATAAAAAAATAGATAGTATTTTTTAAATTATTTTATAGTTTATGATTAATACTTAATATTGAAACTATCGCAAATTTTAAATTGGTAAGAACTTGAATTGGAGAGACGAGCGTTGATAGTTTCAAAACATAAAATATATTTTCCTCCTCCCTATTTTTTATTTTTTTATTTTTTTAATTTTTTAATGCAGATATGTTTCAAATTAGATGAGACTGGCCCGCTACGTAGCATTATTCAAAGACAACACCTTCACCTAAGTTGCAATTTCAAACCTCTCTCCAATAATATGATTTCAAAGATATAGGCACACTGAATGAGGGAAATTGAGTCACCGGTTTCCACCTTCTGAATCGTTTCAAATTTTTCATCAATTATATTGATATTATGAGCCCAATGCTAATCCACAATGATGAAACCCAAATTGTAAAGATCCAACCCTTCTTGTTGGGCTTTGTTGCTGCTGTGCCCGGTAATGAGTTTGGCCCAAGTCTGGAAGAAATGCGCTTATGGTATTACTGATTATACGCCTTTGTGCTTTAACCTTCGTAAGAATCCTCGATCGTTGGATTGTCGCTTTTGATCCTAGCCATTGGTTTGGAGTATATAATGGCTCATTATCCGATTAGGGTTATTGATTTATTCACCGTTGGTGCGCAGACTTCGATAGTTTTTCACTCTCTTGACTCTCCGATTCCTCTTCTTCTTCTTTTCATCTTTTTCTTTTCTGGGTGAACTTTTGGTTCATCCCTGGTTTGAGAATTAGGTGTTGCTACAACGAATCATACTCGATTCTCGTAGTCGTGTGTTTATCCTCAATCTGCTGTGTAAGGGGTAATCTCTCAGTAAAGAAGGGATCCGTGTCTGTATGAGTGATTCTTGGGTAGTTCTGGAGGGATTGTCCCGTAAACCGATACTTAACTGTTGTGGTTGTTTAATAGTGCAAAAGAGGCGGATCTACATTTGTAGAGCCTCAAAGGCGATATGTAAGCGTTTCATCGGTTGAATCGCTTTTCCCGAAAGGGACAAACAAATCTTGGTGTTCATTTTACGTTTACTTTTATTTTTCCTTTGATCTGTTAATATTGTGATCTTGATATACTGGTAAGTTCTTATTAAGTGCCTCAACATGTGGTATTAGAGCTTAAATGATGTTCTTGGCAATTTAACGATCTTGGTCTGCATTCTCGAGACAAATCTCGTGTTTGTAAGTATTGTTCTTATCCCTGTTAGGTAATAAAGTGTGTTCCTCTAATTTCAGTTATGTCTTGACTTTGTGTTTACATAATAAAAGGAAATTACGTGTTAATATATGTTTTATGATTTGTTCTTAGTATGCTTTTACGTATTTGTATATCTCGAATCATAAAATTGCTCTATTAAACGTGTTATACTTGACATAGCCCCTCCCCGAGACTTTCTTGAAATATCCTCGACACGAGAACCCGATTCTCACTAATCCCGGGTTTTCTTGATTATAGGTCTCTCACCAATTCTTGTGTGACATTCTTTACACGTGCTCGTTCTCCATCGTTTGTGAGTTTTTTTGTTTTTCGCTTGAATAAAATACCTTCATCACTCAATAGTTGTGTCTTTGTGCTTTTCTGCTTTTAAATGGCAACTTCAAGTTTTCATTTAGATCGGTTTAATGGTAAAGGTGACTTTGCCATTTGGCAACAAAAGATGAAAGGTATTTTGGTTCAACAAAAGGTTTCAAAGGCCATTAATAAATCCTATCCTGATACAATGTCGATGATCAAAAGGTTGAGGTCATGAGTTGGCCTATACTTCTATTATTCTTCATTTGTCTCGATTACGTGCTTGAAAATTGGGCACTCTTGATGATGCTCAATCTTTATGGAAAACTCTTGAATCAACTTACTTGGAAAAATCACTGCCTAACAAATTGTTTCTTTTAGAAAAATTCTTTAGTTTTAAAATTGATCCTTCAAAGGATCTTGATGAAAGTTTTGATATCTTCAATAAGTTGATTCAAGATATTAAAAATTGTGGTGATAAAAGTATAGATGAATATAAAGCCATCATTCTTTTGAATTCTATACCTGAGGCTTATAAAGATGTGAAAAGTGCTATAAAATATGGGAGGGATGACCTTACTGTTGATATGGTAATAAATGCCCTTAGAAGCAAGAATCATGAGCTTAAGAATGAAAAGGAAACTAAAAGTAATGGTGAAGGCCTATTTGTTGTGGGTAGATCCCAACATAGAGAGAGACTAACAATCGGGATGGTAAGAACTCCAATGGCCAGTATCACAAAAAGAAGGGAAAGGGAAAGTCTAGGTCTAAGTCCAAGGTAAAGGGTAGGAAATGTTATAATTGTGGTAAGGTAGGTCACTATATTAAAGATTGTTATAAGTTAAAGAATAACAATCAGAAAAATACTACACCTGACCAAAGCAATCTTGCTGCCACCAATGTTGAAACTTTAGGAGAATTGTATGTAGCCATTAAAAATGAAGAGCCTGAGACCTTAGTGAACTCTGTGTCTTCCATCTGTCAGTCTGATGAATGGTTACTGGACTCTGGTTGTACATTCCATATAACTCCTAATTTTGATATGTTTTGTTCATATACAAAAGTTGATTTTGGAATGGTTGTTATGGGTAATGATGTTGCCTGTAAAATTCATGGGGTAGGTAATATTAGGTTAAAATTTGACACTGGGTTTGTTTACCTACTTGAAAATGTAAGACACATACCTGATTTGTCTAAAAACTTTATATCAATTGGATCTCTTGAAGATTCCAACTTTGATGGCAAATTTGGAGATGGTTTTTTCAAAATTTCTAAAGGTGCTCTCCTTGCAATCAAAGGGTATAAGAGGAATGGTTTGTACTATACTAAGTCAATAAGAATGCCCCATGACCCTGCTATGGCTAATTATGTTAGAAATGATTGCACTAATCTTTGGCATAGAAGACTTGCTCATTTGAGTAATAAGGGGCTTAGTATTTTACAAAACCAGGGATGTTTTGGAAAAGATAAGGTGTCTAATCTGTCTTTTTGTGAAAATTGTGTCATGGTTAAACAACACAGGTTCAGTTTTCTGATGGCTTACATAAATCTTCCTCCATTCTTGAATATGTGCACTCTGATTTATGGTTACCTTCAAGCACACCTACACATGGAGGAACAAGTATTTTCTGTCTATTATAGATGATTTTTCAAGAAAAGTTTGGATTTATCTGTTGAAAAATAAATCTGAAACTTTTGATAAGTTTAAAACTTGGAAAACTCTTCTTGAAAATCAAACTGGTAAGACCTTGAAGTGCTTAAGGACCGATAATGGTCTTGAATTTTACAACAAGGTTTTGATGATTTTGTAATCAATCTGGTATTAAGAGGCATAAAACTGTCCCTTATACCCCTCAGCAAAATGGTGTTGCTGAGAGGATGAATAGAACTTTACTTGAAAGGGTTAGATGTATGCTCTCTAGTTCTGGTTTATCCAAACATTTCTAGGGTGAAGCTGTTGTTACAGCTTGCTATTTAGTCAATAGATCCCCTTCTGCTGCCTTAAAGGGTAAAACCCCTGAGGAGATGTGGTATGGCAGGCCAACTGACTACTCTAATCTTAGGATTTTTGGTTGTACTGCATACTCACATCAAAAGGATGATAAGCTTGACCCCAGATCTCAAAAGTGTGTGTTTTTTGGCTATCCTGATGGAGTAAAAGGGTACAGGCTTTGGGCTAGAAGTTTGGGAGGGTTTAAAACCATTATCAGTAGGGATGTTGTTTTCAAAGAAGATGAAATGCCTTGTCTAAAACAAAATCCTGATAGTGATGTTAATTCTGATAGTACAGAGATTAAGGTGGAGTCTGATAAAGTTGTTGTCACCCCTGTAGAGCAAGATCAACCTGTGATTCCCCAACGAATCTGATGATGATTTAAATCATAATCAGACCACCATTGAAGATCATGACCATTTTGATAACTTAGAGTTAGACAATTATCAGTTAGCAAGAGATAGAAATAGAAGAACTATTAAAGTGACTTCTAGATTATCTGATTATGATCTTGCAGCAATGGCTATTAACTCTTATGAAGAGATAAGTGGTAATGAACCTAAAACTTTTGAAGAGGCTGTTAATGGAAATGAATCAGAAAAATGGTGGATGACTATGCAAGATGAAATGTCTTCTTTACACAATAATCAAACCTGGGAATTGGTTCCCAAACCAAAGTTCAAATCCATTGTTGACTGCAGGTGGCTATACAAAGTAAAGGAAGGTAATAATATTTCTGATCCTATTAAATTTAAAGCTAGACTTGTAGCTAAAGGGTTTACTCAGAAATATGGTATTGATTACAATGAAATCTTTTCCCCAGTTGTTAAATACACCACTTTAAGAGTTATGTTTTCTTTAGTTGCTCATGCTAATTTAGAAATGGAACAACTAGATGTTAAAACTGCCTTCTTACATGGTGATCTTGAAGAAAAGATATATATGAATCAACCCATTGGTTTCATTGATAAACACAAGTCTGAATATGTTTGCTTGCTTAAGAAGTCTTTGTATGGATTGAAACAGTCTCCAAGGCAATGGAACAAAAGGTTTGATTCTTTCATGTTATCTTTAAAGTTCAGTAGAAGTGAGTTTAATCATTGTCTCTACTATAAATCAGAACAACCGAGTAATACCTTTGTGTTTTTACTTTTATATGTTGATGACATGTTAATAATTAGTTCTTGTAGTGAGTTAATTAATAACATTAAAACTGCTTTAAGTTCTGAATTTGATATGAAAGTTCTTGGCAATGCTAAGAAGATTCTAGGCATGGATATAATTAGAGATAGATCAAATTCTCTCCTGATGTTAAAACAAAAGAATTATATCATGAAAATCCTTAAGAAGTTCTCTATGCATGACTCTAAAGCTGTATCTGTTCCTTTAGCTAATCATTTCATATTAAGTAAAGACCAAAGTCCCCAACTCGATGATGAAATTGATTATATGAATAAAGTGCCTTATTCAAATGTGATTGGTTCAGTTATGTACACCATGGTCTGCACCCGACCTGATATTGCTTATTCTGTGAGTGTCTTGAGTAGATACATGTCAAATCCAGGTGAACACCATTGGGAAGCACTAAAATGGTTGTTAAAATACCTTAAGGGTACTGCAGATGTAGGCTTGGTCTTTAGACATTGCAGTGAAGGGATAAAATTAAAAGGTTTTGTGGATGCTAACTATGCTAATGATAGAGATAGTAGAAAGTCTACTACTTCTTATGCCTTTACTCTATGCAATTCATGTATTAGTTGGAAGTCTCAGTTGCAACATATTGTGGCCTTGTCCACAACCGAATCTGAATATGTAGCAATCACTGAAGCTGTGAAAGAGGCCTTATGGCTTAAAGGATTACTTTCAGAGTTAAACCTCTTTCACAATCCTGTTGTTCTGTATTCTGATAGCCAGTCTGCTATTCAGTTATGCAAAAATCCTGTCTTCCATGATAGGACAAAGCATATGGATGTAAGGTTGCATTTTATAAGAGACATTGTGTCCAAAAAGCTGATTGAGCTTGATAAAATTCCCTCTCAAGCAAATCCGTCTGATATGGGGACTAAGCCATTATCCTTAAATAAGTTTAAATCATGTTTAAGCTTGCTTAACATTGATTCGAGATAAAAGTATTATCCTTCTCGATTAATCGTAGTGTTATAGTTTAATACTTTGTTTTTGCTTTGTTTTCTATTTTTCTAACTTGTTTAAATTTTTGCAGGAACTCGAGGCAATGATCAAACGTGAACCGTTGTCTTCTTTTGCACTTAGAAACTCTGCATTTGGCTCAAGGTGGAGATTATTGATATTATGAGCCCAATGCTAATCCACAATGATGAAACCCAAATTGTAAAGATCCAACGCTTCTTGTTGGGCTTTGTTGCTGCTGTGCCCGGTAATGAGTTTGGCCCAAGTCTGGAAGAAATGCGCTTATGGTATTACTGATTATACGCCTTTGTGCTTTAACCTTCAGAAGAATCCTCAGTCGTTGGATTGCTGCTTTTGATCCTAGCCATTGGTTTGGAGTATATAATGGCTCATTATCTGATTAGGGTTATTGATTTATTCACTGTTGGTGCGTAGCTTCTGATAGTTTTTCACTCTCTTGACTCTCCGACTCCTCTTCTTCTTCTTTTCATCTTCTTCTTTCTGGGTGAACTTTTGGTTCATCCCTAGTTTGAGAATTAGGTGTTGCTACGAATAATCATACTACGATTCATCGTGATGTGTGTTTATCCCTCAATGCATTGTGTAAGGGGTAATCTCAGTAAAGAAGGGATCCGTGTCCGTATGAGTGATTCTTGGGTAGTTCTGAGTGGATTGTCCTGTGTAAACTGATACTTAACCTGTTGTGGTTGTTTAATAGTGCAAAAGAGGCCGGATCTACATTTGTAGAGCCTCAAAGGCAGATGTAAGCGTTTCATCGGCTGAACTGCTTGTCCCGAAAGGGACAAACAAATCTTGGTGTTCATTTTACGTTTCTGCCTTATTTTTCCTTTGATCTGTTAATATTGTGATCTTGATATACTTGCACGTTCTTGTTAAGTGCCTCAACAAATTAAAAAAAATCATATTCTTTCACTATTTTTAATCGAGTAGTTATTTATAATCTCTTCATCCACCTTCTCGATCATTTCAAATTTTTCATTCGAGAAGAAAAATTCAACTATTAGAGATGGAGATTACATGTATGTTTGGTAAATTTTTTTGTAAATTATAAGTGTTGGATCTTATGAAATGTGTGGATAAAAAGTGAATAAAAGTTGTGACTTCTTACAAAAGTGTGAATAAAAATAAATTTTGACTAAGAAACTTGTTTGATATGAACTAATAGAAACACTAAAGTCTAAAAAAATAACACGACTACATAACATATTTATCAACAAAAAGAGTCATATCAATGTGAGAAAAAATGTTCGTAACAAAGATTGTTGACATTCTTTATTAATTAACAATCACAAATAATATATCCATTAACAACAATCTTGATATACTAATTAACACGTTGATTATAATAAACATTTAGTATAAAAAATATATCTATACTACATTTAAAAGGTTCTTAAAAGGAGAAATATTTTTAGACTATTCTATCTTTACAATTTTTTTAAATTTTCATATTCACCTTTAGTATTCATTCATGTATAATTATTTTTTAATATTTTATTCATTACTCTTTTATTGTTCATCATTATTGTACATTAAATTTTCAATAATTTATTAAATGTACAATTAAATTTTTTTATTTTTTTAAACATTTAATCTATTCAATTAATTTTTTTTTTTTTTGCATTACGTAGATGAAAGAAATGAGAAATGAGTTTCAACAAAAAAAAAAATGAATGGAATAGTTGTAACTTTGTTTATTACCGGATTAAAATTCAAATCATGTTTGTAAAACTGAAATGGAGATAAAATGTTATTTTTAATACATTATATTACAATAATTATGAGTATGTTTGGTTCAGTTTTTTAATTCTTTTTTTTCTCAAATTTATTTTCAACCACATATTTTGTGGGACATAAAACTTTACCAACTTTTTCAACCACATATTTTATCAATTTTTTTCAAAATCATTAAACCCCACCAAACATATACAATATTTTTAGAACTAACATGTGAAAGGTTTTCATTTTTAATTTAATTTAATTTAATATATATATATATATATATATATATATATATATATATAGCGTTTTTCTCATCTTACTTTTATTCACAACAATATTCTTATAACATAGGTAAGCATTAGTACTTCTTTAATTTTTGTTTCTTACTCACATTTACGATGTTTTATTTACGTCAAAATCAAATACGCCTAATAAAAGAGAATATATACAAAGAATATTATTCACAAGAAACTACTATTCTAACAAATGTACAATATTATGTAGTCAAGCAGTACATTATCTCACAATAAAATTAGTAATTATTAATTTTATTTTTAATAAATTCAGCCCTATATATCATTAATTCCATAAATTTTGATATCAAGAGTTCGTCAATCATCAAAATTTAAATCACCAAAAGGTCTCTCTAGGTTCAAGTTATTATCGGTATTATCACCATATAAAACTCATCTCTTATTGTAATTGTACTTACATGAATGCAATTATATTTTATGCAATTATATTTTAATATTTATTCATTACTCTTTTATTGTTAATTATTATCATACATTAAATTTTAACAAATTATTAAATGTACAATTATATTTTGTAAATATTTAATATATTAAATTAAATATAAAGGTGAAAAGATGATCTCATTTTTTATTTTTATTTTTGCATTACGTAGATGAAAGAAATGAGAAATAGATTTTAAAAAAATAAATGGGAAAATTGTAACTTTTTTCACTACCACATTAAAATTCAAATCATGCTTGTCAAAATTGAAATGGAGATGAAAATATTATTTTTAATACATTGTATTGCATTGATTATATTTCACAACTAACATTTGAAACTTTTTATTTTTAATTTAATTTAATTATATATATATATATATATATATATATATATATATATATATATATATATATATATATATTTAGAGAGAGAGAGAGAGAGAGAGAGAGAGAGAAGCGTTGACAATTCCTTAATTTTTGTTTCTTATATACATTAATGTTGTTTTCATTTACATCGTCAAATTAGACGTACACAAAGAATATTGTTTAGATGGAATCACTACTCCAACAAATGTACAATATTAAATAGTCAATCATTACCATAATTATATAGTCAATCATTGTTCAAGTTACTATTCGTATTACTAATATATAAAACTCATATTTGATTGTAATTGTACTTCTATATATGGATATAAATAAAATATCAGTATCGAACAATACAATACAACATGTTATCAACAATTATATTTTATTTTTATTTTTATTGCAATTGATACTTTAACATTTTAATTATTAACAATTACAAAAATAAAAATTTTAAAATTTTAAAAATTGACAATATAATTACAAAAGTACGCATTTACGCATTTATGTCTAACTAGTATTAAAAAAAAGACTTGAAAGAACAAACTACTGCTTTGGTGAGTCGGTTTAAGTACACGACCACTAGCATAACTGTAAGCACAAGAATTCATGTCGATCTAAAACATGTAGGTAGCACGTAGTGATTAAATTATTTGTTACAATAATTTGTAAATTAAGTATCACAGGTAACGTACACATTATCACGTGCATTATATACAAACACATTGATTTCAATAAACATTTACAAAAAAAAAATGCACAAAAAATGACTCAAAATATCATACATATCGACATTTATCACGTTTGGTAGCAATTTCCTTTACGCGAAAGCTGGGGTGATAGCACTTGTAACATCTAAAAAAATTGAACTGTTATCAAGATGAGTTAAGAAGAAAGTATGGTGGCAAAATATCTCTCCACAAAAATAAATATCTAACAAATTAGAGTATCACGTGGCGGTATGATCACACTTGTAGTCATCAACTATATGAGAAATTAGCAATTTGAATTAACAAATAAGTCTTCAAGCATTAGCACTTGTCAACACAAACAGCCCTGAGTAGGTAGCAATAATGTTGAGAATGTAAAAAGAGATAGTTTCAAATATTGGTATGTGAACGGCGAGCTACTCACTTCATCGTAATAAGAATAAGAATGTGGTAAAACATATAGGCACCATAAACATGGGATTCTAACTATTTGAATTGGCATTAACAATTATGGTATCAAGTGACAACTGTTAGCGGAATTTCTGTGAAATGACTCAAGCAATAAAGCAAGAAACCGAAATATATAAGGGATGAATATAAACCGAGGCAAGAGTTGAACTCTTTGTCCTTAAGTCAATTTTGCCTCTCAAATGGTGCCTACGGTATAAAGGCAATTGACTTCAAGATAAAAAGCAGCTTCCTCGAGTTTTGTAGCACTTCAAAACTCAAGTACAACGAACCAAAATTTGGCTTTGTACTCCACCGGATGAAATGAAATGGAAACTAGAATTTGTGCAACTAAAATGCAATAATTTTGGTTAAAGATGATGAAATATATGAGTGCTTAATGTCTGCAAATAGTTTGTGTCAATCCTCCGAAAAAATGGACGCCCACATGCCTTTTTTAACGTTGGAGATCGGTTGAAAACGAAAAGGAATGAACCAAATCGTGCAACCCTTCAAAAAGACATGTCTGTTCATGCAAACCTATGCGATCGCATGGTTTAACCAAGTTGCGATCGCAAGGTACAAAATCAGAACAAAACTTGATCTAAATTTAACCATGCGATCGCAAGGCTTTGCCTCCTACGATCGCATGGAAGGACCAAAATACATTTTGCTTAAAAATTGCCGCTTGCGATCGCGATGTAAATTAACCATGCGATCGCATGGTCAAACTTTGACCCGATTTTGTCATTTTTCGTAATTTCTCATTCATTCGATATTGGTTTCAAGATGCCAAATATACCCTTTTAAACATGCAGATAAACAGGCAGGTCGATCCCCGTTTTCCCGAAGCGTCGAAGTGGCAAACAAATTTGCCTAAACGGATTGGGTCGAGTCTTGTATATTTGGCCAAGTTGACAAGGAGTCACTTTCGTTATTTTTTAACACTTAGTTAATTTCTCGACATATTTAAACCAATTTCCAACAATCCCCCACATGGATGGAAATTCCTTGATACGCAAAACACGATGCAAATGAAATGCAATGATATGCAGACTCTAACAAATGGAGTACATGCGACAAGTCATAGCATCAAGATAGGTAGCTTGTGGCTTTGAACCTTCTTTAGTTGAATACAATCGGATTTACTAGGCTAGTTGGTGAACACGATGTTTTTGAACCATCAAACCGTTCGTAAACCCCAAACAATTGTACCAACACCATAACTCATCTAACCAATTCGGTTCTCATGGTTGTGTCCATTTTGCCCTGGACAACTCTTGGTTTCATAAGTGCTCTAAGAGAATTAAGCCTCAATTCTCGTGAGAAGCGCCCCACTTCACACTTATATAGGTGATCTCTTACCTTTCCACTTCAAGGTTTTGAATCATTAAAAGTATATATACTTATCCTTATACATATTTGACATAGAACTTTTAAAAGTTAAGAATGGGAATAAGTGCTTTATTCCAAATCTTTTATAACTTAGTTGTCTCATTGAACCAAGATTTTGGGATCTCCAATCTACAAGGTTGGGTTTCCGTTATAAAAATTCTATTCAATAGGCTTTAGACCCATTCCCCTCGAAAGATAGTACACTTGATCTCTTACAAGTCATTTCATCAAAGGATCAGCCAAGTTCTCTTTTGACTTCACATAGTTAATAGAGATTATACCATTCGATATTAACTGTTTAATGGTATTATGTCTCCGACGGATATGTCGAGACTTACCATTATACATATTGTTTTGTGCCCTTGTTATTGCCGACTGATTATCGCAATGTATGTTAATTGCAGAAACCGGCTTTTCCCAACATGTAATTTCCTCAAGAAAATTACGAAGCCATTCTGCTTTTCTCCGCCTTTGTCTAAAGCAATAAACTCGATTCCATTGTGGATCAAGCTATACATGTTTGCTTAGACAATTTCCGTGACACGGCTCCACCTCCAATGGTAAATACATAACCACTTGTGGATTTTGAATCCTTAGTGTCGATATCCAATTTGCATCGGCATATCCTTCTAACATCATGCGGATATCTTGAGTAGTGTAATCCATATTCAACCGTATGTCTTAAGTATCTAAGAACTCGATTTAATGCCTTCCAATGTTCAACATTTGGATTACTAGTGAATCTACTCAACTTGTTGACTATGTATGCTATATCCGGTCTTGTGCAGTTGGTAATGTACATCAAACTGCCTATGACACGCGAATATTCCAATTGAGATACGGGCTCACCAGTATTCTTGGCTAAGTGTATACCTAGGTCAACTGGTGACTTAACTGGTTTGTCGTCATACGCCTTAAATTTCTTAAGTATAGTCTTAATATAATGAGATTGAGAAAATGACAAACCATCGGATGTCTTAGAGATTTTAATCCTAATATCACATCCGCCACTCCCATGTCCTTCATGTCAAAATGTTTTGTTAACATTTTCTTAGTCGAGGAAATGACTTTTGAGTTATTTCCCATAATTAGCATATCGTCAACATATAGGCATACGATCGCATATTCATCGGGTGTGTTTTTAATGTAGACACACTTGTCACATTCATTGATTTTGAAACCATTTGACAATATAGTTTTATCAAACTTTTCATGCCATTGCTTCGGTGCTTGTTTTAATCCATACAAGGACTTTACAAGTTTACACACCTTCTTTTCATTTCTTAGTGCAACAAACCCTTCGGGTTGTTCCATATAGATTTCTTCTTCTAATTTACCATTTAGAAACGCAATTTTAACATCCATTTGATGTATTTCAAGATTATGCAATGCCGCGGTTGCAATCAAGACACGTATAGACGTGATTCTTGTCGCTAGTGAATAAGTATCAAAGAAATCGAGTCCTTCTTTTTGTCTATACCCTTTGGCTACTAATCTAGCCTTGCATTTATCTATTGATCCATCCGATTTTATTTTCTTTTTGAATATCCATTTGCAGCCTAAAGCTTTGTTTCCCGGAGGGAGTTCAACCAATTTTCAAGTATGGTTACTCACGATGGATTCAATTTCATTACGTACAGCTTCTTTCCAAAAAGAAGCTTCGGGAGTGGACATTGCTTCATTAAATGTCTTTGGATCATTCTCAAGTAAATTGGTTACGAATTCTGGACCGAATGTCTTAAGAATTCGTTGCCTTTTACTACGTCTCGGTTCTTCATTTAATTGAAGATTGTCGTCATTTCCATTATCATAAGTTCGTTTAATTGAACTTGCTTCCTTTTCTTTACACGAAAATTTGTCTTCAAAGAAGACCGCGTTTCTTGATTCAATAATTGTACCTTCATGTACATCAAGTACTTCAGATTTATGAACCAAGAATCGATATGCACTACTATTGATTGCATATCCAATAAAAACACAATCAATTGTCTTTGGTCCAATCCTAACTTGTTTAGGTTTGGGTATTTGTACTTTTGCTAAGCACCCCACACTTTGAGATATTTGTAAGAAGGTTTTCGACATTTCCATAACTCGTAAGGTGATTCAACCTTATTCTTGTGTGGTATCTTATTTAAGATATGATTTGCAGAAGTATGGCTTCCCCACAAGTTTTGAGGTAAGCTCAACTTATTAGCATTGCATTCATCATTTTCTTTAGAGTTCGATTCTTACGTTCAGCAATCCCATTTGATTGAGGTGAATATGGTGCGATGGTTTGATGAATGATTCCAAATTCTCGCACAAAATTCTTCAAATGGTGCAACGTATTCTCCACCTCTATCACTACGAATCATTTTTATTCGTTTTCCAAGTTGATTTTCAACTTCGATTTTGTAGTGTTTGAACACTTCCAAAGCTTCATCTTTGCTTTTCAACAAGTATACGTAACAGTACCTTGTACAATCATCTATGAACATGATGAAATACTTTTACCATCTCTTGTTTGTACAAATTTTAAATCACACACATCCGTGTGAATTAGTTCTAAAGGTGTTGTGGTTCGTTCAACCGAATGAAAAGGTGCTTTGGCCGCTTTTGCCTCTACACATGTTTCGCATTTTCCATTATTAAAATACATATTCGGAAGTAAACTTAAATTCATCGACTTACGTATTGAATTAAAGTTTGCATGTCATAATCTATGGTGCCATAAATTAGATGACTCAAGAATATAAACGGATGATGGTGTTTTATTCATAACTTTCGGTACAAATAGTTAGGACATTCATTTTGAATAGTCCATCTTTACGTAGCCTTTGCCAACATACATATTATTCTTGGTAAGTACAAACTTATCCGACACAAAGACTAACTTGAAGCCATTCTTGCTTAACAAAGAACCTGACACAAGGTTCTTGCGAATATCCGGTACGTGAAGAACATTGTTGAGGCTAAGTTCATTTCCCAATGTCATCTTCAATATCACTTTACCTTGTCCTTCCACTTTGGATGATGAGGAGTTCCCCATAAACAACTTTTCTCCCTCGGTTGGAATGTAGGATGTAAACATATTCTTATCAGCACATATGTGACGGGTTGCACCCGTATCAACCCACCATTCCATGGGATTTCCAATGTTGTTGCATTCTGAAACAACCGCTGATAAATTCATATCAGATATTCCATTTGATATGGAATCAGATTCGGCTATGTTCGCTTGGGCTTGCTTCTTTGGTTTGCGACAATCAACGGAGCGATGTCCAGCTTTTCCACAATTATAGCAATTTCCCTTGAACTTCTTTGCATTCTTCTTAGAAGGTTCAACAGAATGCTTCCTCTTCTTTCCTTTGTTGTTGTTGGATTCTACCACATTAGCCTTAGATTGTGGTATGCTATTTCCAACACGCCTCTCCGAACTTCGATTGTCTTCTTCAATCCTTAGTCGGACCACAAGCTCTTCAATGTTCATCTCCTTGCATTTATGCTTGAGATAGTTCTTGAAGTCCCTCCACATGGGTGGAAGTTTCTCAATGATTGCAGCCACTTGAAATGATTCACTTAGAGACATATTCTCCGCGTGAATGTCATGAAGTATAATCTGTAATTCTTGCACTTGACTGATAACCGGTTTTGAATCTACCATCTTGTAGTCCAAAAACCTTTCCACTATGAACTTCTTTGTTCCCGCATGTTCGGGTCTGTATTTCTTTTCCAAAGAATCCCATAAGTCCTTTGCCGATTGCTTGGAACAATACATGTTGTACAAAGTGTTGTCCAAGCCATTCAGAATGTAATTCTTACACAAGAAATCTGAATGTTTCCAAGCATCCAATGCAATCAATGATGCCTGATTATTTTCACCTTCTTGAATGGCGGGAGGATCCTCATTCAAGAATTTCGCCAAGTTGAGGGTCGTGAGATAGAAGAGCATTTTCGATGCCATCTCTTAAACTCAACCCCAATGAACTTTTCCGAGTTTTCCCCATGTGGAGCAGTGTTTGAATGAACGGTAGTAGTAGGGTAGCCACAATCGAGCCACAACCGGATGAATCATACCGGTAGGAATACTTCCTTCAGTTTCCCTCATTCAAGTATCATTCGAATTCATTTCATTCTGACGGAAAAGTAAGATCAACCAAACAAGATAGAACCGGATATCACTTACCACAAAAAATACTGCGAAAAATTGACTTAAGATTGTTGGCGGAATTTCTGTGAAATGACTCCGAAGCAATAAAGTAAGAAACCGAAATATGTAAGGGATGAATATAAACCGAGGCAAGAGTTGAACTCTTGGTCCTTAAGTCAATTTTGCCCCGCAATGGTGCCTACGGTATAAGGCAATTGACTCCCAAGATACAACGGCTTCCCTTGAGTTTTGTAGCACTTCAAAAACTCAAGTACAACGAACCAAAATTTGGCTTTGTACTCCACCGGATGAAATGAAATGGAAACCAGAATTTGTGCAACTAAAATGCAATAATTTTGGTTAAAGATGATGAAATATATGAGTGCTTAATGTTTGCAAATAGTTTCTGTATCAATCCTCTGAAAAAATGGACGTCCACATGCCTTTTTTAATGTTGGAGATCGGTTGAAAACGAAAAAGAATGAACCAAATCGTGTAACCTTTCAAAAAGACATGTCTGTTCACGCAAACCTATGCGATCGCATGGTTAAACCAAGCTGCGATCGCAAGGTACAAAATCAGAACAGAACTTGATCCAAATTTAACCATGCGATCGCAAGGAAGAACCAAAATACATTCTGCTTAAAAATTAAGCCAGTTGCGATCGCAGTGTAAATTAACCATGCGATCGCATGGTCAAACTTTGACCCGATTTTGTCATTTTTCGTAATTTCTCATTCATTCGATATTGGTTTCGAGATGCCAAATATACCCTTTTAAACATGCAGATAAACAGGCAGGTCGATCCCCGTTTCCCCGAAGCGTCGAAGTGGCAAACAAATTTGCCTAAACGGATTGGGTCGAGTCTTGTATATTTGGCCAAGTTGACACGGAGTCACTTTCGTTATTTTTTAACACTTAGTTAATTTTTCGACATATTTAAACCAATTTCCAACAACAGCATAAAAAATAAATGGGGCATAACAAATTTAGTTACCAACATTAATGTTAAAGCTTAGAGACACACTAAGAGAATGGGGAAACACCCATTAAAATTAACAAACAAAGATGAACATCTTAAAAAACTATGATACATTGTCCCAAAATTTCGTAGAATGCGAAAAATAAAATTCCTAATTACTTCAATTTAAATTGAAAATAGAAATAGACAAAATTAAGAGAATAAAAACAAATCATTAGAGTTCCATCAGGGCATTAAAACATAAATAGTAATCATCAAACACAGAATATCATCATGTGAGTGCACAAGAATAGAAATAAGATACAAAAATGAAAAATAATTCACAGGGAATAAGAAAGAGGATAACTTTGTTTCGTTCAGAAACTAACACAGTCATTTTGTTCTTCTGGGCTTTATTTAGAGCTTTATGATTGATTTTGTTGCTCTACATTGTAGGCTTAATGCTACTATGTGAACGTGACTTCCCGCTGCTTTGAATTTAATGTTTCATTCACAAATGGTGAATTTGGTATAAGGCCGAATTTTCACATTAAAATACGGGTTACGCTTCAAGCCCAATATTGATATACAAACCCCAACATCCTAAAATTTCAGTATTTTACCAAAATAAATCATCGTCTCAAAATATTTTGTCATAGTCACTTGGCTCAAAGTTTAACTTTTCCTATTTTCACACTAGGATATTCATTTTCCTGGCTAAGTGTATAGATTCCAATATTTGCACTTAACCCCTAGAGAAATTATAAGCTTTCCATATGATTCCATATAAACTTTCCTAATGATTCCCAAATGAAAATTGTAGAAGTGTCCAGGGTTATTATATACAGGCTGATCGACGTGGTTAACCATAGGACCTTAAAAATTATAATTTT